>JABUQX010102451.1:32500-35572 GCA_015478945.1 Trachelipus rathkii
TTTATTTCAAGAAGAAGTGCTGAACAATGTTCAAATAGTCTAGAAACATTAGTCGGATCCGGAGCCGAAGTCGTATCCGGAGCCGTATCCGGATCCTGGGTATGAATTTTTTTCCGGAAATATTTTTTTGGTGAAAAATTTATTGTCAGAAG
Organism: Trachelipus rathkii; assembly: GCA_015478945.1. Classification (NCBI taxonomy): domain Eukaryota; kingdom Metazoa; phylum Arthropoda; class Malacostraca; order Isopoda; family Trachelipodidae; genus Trachelipus; species Trachelipus rathkii. The sequence continues at coordinate 32,653 of JABUQX010102451.1, forward strand.
ACGTGCCGAACAATTTTCAAATAGTGCAGAAACCTTAGTCGGATCTGGAGCCGGATCCTTAGCCGGATCCTGGGTATGAAATTTTTTCGAAAAATATTTTTTTAGGTAAAAAATTTATTGCCAGGAGACGTGCTGAACAATTTTTAAATAGTGCAGAAACCTTAGTCGGATCCGGAGCCGAAGCCAAAGTCGAAGTCGGAGCCGGATCCGGATCCTGGGTATGAATTTTTTTCAATAAATATATTTTAGGTGAAAAATATATTGTCAAAAGACTTACTGAACAATTTTCAAATAGTACAGAAACCTTAGTTGGATCCGGAGCCGGATCTGAAGCTGGAGTCGGAACCGGATCCTAGGTATAAAATTTTTCAATATATATTTTTTAAGTGGAAAATTTTTTGCCAGAAGACGTGCTGAATAATTTACAAATAAGTTAGAATCCTTAGCCGGAGCCGAAGCCGAAGCCGAAGTCGGAGCCGGAGCCGGAGCCGGATCCTGGGTATGAATTTCTTTCATTAAATACTTTTTAGGAGAAAAATATATTGTCAGAAGACGTGCTGAATAATTTTCAAATAGTGCAAATTCCTTAGTCGGATCCGGATCCGAAGTCGGGCCCTAGCCGAGATATGAAAATTTTTTCGAAAAATATTTTTTTTCAATTTGAAAAATTTTACCAAAGACCGTGCTGAACAATTTTTAAAATAGTAGTGCAGAAACCTTAAGTCGAGCAGAGCCGGAGCCGGAGCCAGGAGTTTAGATTTTGGGTATAATTTTTTTTTCAAGAAATATTTTTAGGTGAAAAATTATATTACCAAAAGAAGTCCTCATCAATTTTTCAAATGTTAGAAAACCTTTAGCCGGAGCCGAAGTCTGAATAAAATAATTATTTACGTTTGCGTGGGAATATATATATATATATATATGCCTATCTATATTATATATATATATATATATATCCAAATCCTATTTAATTTTTCATTATAAACCAATACCATATAAAACAATAATATAAAAATATAATAAACATAACCCTCTAATATACCATATATAACCAAAACCTAATACTACAATAAATAAATAACCCTAAACCCACCACCCCCAATAATAAATATATTAAATCATAATACCCATATACAATTATATAAAAATATAAACTAATTATCCTATAACTCCATAATTAACATGACTACCAATATATAAATATAATAAAAATAATATAATATTATATATTAAAATAATAAAAATATATATATATATATATATATAATATATATATATATATATATATATATATTATATATATATATATATATATATATATATATATATATAATATATATATATATATATATATATATATATATAATATATATATATATATATATAATATATATATTATAATATATATATATATATTAATATATATATATATATATATATATATATATATATATATATATATAATATATATATATATAGTTTAATAATAAATAGGAATAATCTCAGGGAGAGTAGAGGCGGATATAATAATCTATAATTTGAAAGCCATTAAATATCCTTCAACGTCATTAGATTTGAATCAAAACGTTCCCATACCTCTCAAGCCAATAACCACGTAGGATAAAAGCACAATTATTTCAAATGCTAATTTAAGACATAAATAATAGTAATTAGTACATAATAGCTAATTAAGGTAGATTGATCTAACGAATTATAACAATTTTAGAAATATAGTTTTTATAGATATTCTCTGGATATGTATAAAATTTATTTTTTTATAAAAATGAAATTTAATATTTAATTTAATATCCGCCTTCCCAGTAAATAAGAAAGGCTTCTCAGGAACAGATTTCTAATCTAATGCTACTAGTATTAATCACTAGCTTATGAAAACTTCATAGTATGCTATATATTTAAATCGACAGAAGAGGGTGAGTATGGAATACAACCTAGCTGTAGGACTACATGGCTATTCTGCTTGGATGCTCTTGGGTTATATATAGGAAGGGAACAAACTCATAAGTCAAAAGGAATTGCCGGAAATGGGGCAATCAACATTGCTTGTTGCCGAACAAAATTATGCTAAATAAATAATAAAGAACAGAAAGTTAAAAAAATTCATACTCGCGCCAGAACTTCAGAAACCTACGACAAACAGATCGTTCAGCCCGTTTAGACAATGTTACAAGGAGCTCATCTACCACTAGTCCGATCACGCTCTATTCCTAAGAAAAAAGAAAGATACATATTTCGGGAAACTAGTTTCTTAATTATACTGCCTCCGATATCACTTATGACTTATGATAAATTTAAAGTACTTATTTTAAAATCAGACAAGGATAGGTGGTATTGGAACACTACATGACTGCGGCTACATTGTACAATTCTGCTTGGTGCTTACTGAGGATTCAGGAGTCAACCAACCAAAGCCAAAGGGAAAAAAATACGGCCTAAAATGGGCTAAACAACATGCTTGTGCAGGAAATTTGCAATAAAAAAAGACGAATATAATAATTTATCACTATTCAGCGCCTAAGGACTCGATAACCATTCCGACAAACAGTCGTCGCCGTTAGACAATAGTTACAGGAAGCTCTGATCACTTATGTCCGTAATCCACCTTTACCAGATAAAATGATAGCATCTCGAAACAATTATTTATATATTGCTTCGAAAATCACATGCTTTTGAAAAACTCAAATAAAAAAACCCCAAAAATACCAGAAACAGAACAAACCAAAAAAGAAAAACATAAAAAAAACCACAAGCAATCAATAAAATAAAACCAAATACAAAACAGCAAAAAAACTCAGACATTATTATTATAAAAATAGAACAGAACGAGGAGGGTGGTGAAACACCTGCTTGGGCTTAGACACCACTTACTGCTTTCGTAAAGGCTAAATCCTCTGCGAAGACT
>JABUQX010102453.1:0-2500 GCA_015478945.1 Trachelipus rathkii
CATTTTCAATGCTTATTTTACTAATTTCGACCAGCGTTGATCATCAATGTTGATGATTAGGATACTCTTAAGTCTCTTTGTAGCGGGCTTTCCAATTCTGATTGAAATATAGTTGTTTTATTAGTGTTTAGTAATCAATAAATAATTAAAAGAATTTTTTTTAAATATTTCAAGAAATGTAAAACACAAGCACATATTCCTAACATTAGAATGTATATAAAATCTTACCTAATATATATAATTTTTTCCAATGCAATTTCTCTGACATCGACATCTTCCGATTTCATCATATAATGCAGCATATTCTCAGGTAGTAAGGCAAAGGCGTTGTACTTTAGGTTGTTCAAGGCAACGTATTGAACTTCTTCAGACTGGTGTTTGATCCTCTGGATCATGTTGAAGATATATATATATAGCTGCTGATTATGAAAATTGTTGTTTCTTTTTATTTCAAACCAACTACTGTAACTGCATACACTTCAACAATGTAATTAATGATCTGGTAAAGCTTGTTATGCAATTCTGGAGGAAAAGCACCTCTTGTCCATAGACACATTAGTCTAACTGTCAAAGTCAACCATCTGGCATGATTTAAGGGTCCAATTTTCTAGGAAGCAAATCTTGAATTTATCTTGCCTTTAGAAATTCCATAATACATATTCTCTATAAAAAGAAGACGTATGAACACAACTAAGATCTTCTATATTTATCTTAGTAATGAAATTCTTTACTCATCTAGAGAACGCTTACGCATATATTAAATTTGGTAATATATTTATATATATACCACACTTGCGACTGTTAACATAGATATAATTATTATTATCGTTCAACAGATGTTTTTTAATCAACATATAGGAGCCACTGAGGAGTAGAGAGCTTGGGTACAACCGTCAAGATGTTTAATAATCGGCTAACTAATAGAATAGCATCATTATGGAGATGAGTGAACAAGCCTAATATTCTCGTGTCCAACTTAATCGGAGATTATTATTTCACAAAGTATTAAAAGACTCCTTCACAGCCCGCTGTTAGTGTTTTTGTGTCCAGGACCAGCTTTAACTGTAGCAAAGGGCTATAAAACTCTTCAATAACACTAGCAATTCTTCGGCAGAACAGCACTGTCGCACCTTTAACTGGGATGACTCTAAGAGGAAGATAAGTTCCACCTTCAGATACTTCTTCGTTTGTAAAAGTCAAATGGTGCACTTGTGTCTTTTCTTTCCTCAGCTTTTTCTCCCTACATTCATTTTCAATTTCTTTGTACACCAAGGTGCCCTTCTCAATTTTTCCGTCAATCCCAATACAGAGTATTTTTCTACACCATCACAGAGTATGTCATTACTCCTTACTTTCATCCCATTTTTTTATCTGTCCAACTTTGATTTATCGATCATTATGTGATTCACATCTACACTAGGCCCTAACAGGTTTATAGCCTTTATATCCAACAGGAGTGCATTGGCAATGCTTTCCCCTAGATTTGAAAAAACGTAAACTCTGATCAATTCCATGGCATACCTTGGTGATTTTGGAAAGCTGTTACCTTCATCTTTTAATGTTCTTGGCCGAAAGTCTTCGGATTTATCATCACTTAACATATATTAGCACAAAAAGCAAATTCATATTAGTGTTATAATAAACTGTTATATAAAGATACAAACAAGTTAGGTTATAGTATTATCCAAATTATTATTAAAGATCTCGGTATAATAACTATAAGCATTTAAGCACAAGTATACATTTACAATTTTAAAATGATATATTATAAGGGAAAACCTTTACAATCATTACCTCTCTAGAATCTTCACCTGCAGTTGCCGAAAATAATTCCTGTGAAGACGTTGATGCAGTAGTGCACAAATCAACATCCCTCTTATTTTGAATCTGCACTTCTATTTTTCCTCCTAAAGCTGCAATCCTTCGTTCTATAATAATACAAAATAGTATTATTACCTTCATTGATGGTGGACAAGTACAGACTATGTGTTGTGTTTTGCAATTTTCTTTATTACACTTTACAGCTTTGTCATCACAAGGACGAATAGGCAGCTTACAGGTGCAAGACGAAATATCAAAGAGTTTTTCTAATTTTTCCTCCATATTCTGCACCTTATTTTAGTAAGACATTTACCATTAATTTTCTTGGCTCTTTTGAAACACATTTGATTCACCAACTTCACGACATAACATTTATCATATAACGGCAAGAGCGGATTTACATTTTGCCATATTTTGATAATGTCATCTGCAATCAATTTAGCTGTATCGTAGTCTTTCAAGTTAGGGTGTATATTTTTAAGAAATATCTTTAGTGAACTACTTGGTGGAAGGTGGGTGATTCTGTATCATTCAAAGGTGAATTTTTTGGCACTATCACATCGAGTCAACACTGTTGCTTTTCTTTTAATACTCATTGTAATTAATTTAAATCAATATATAATAATATTCATATCTATGAAAAAAACTTTAGTCTAAAATCTGTAAGCCTTAATAAAAA
>JABUQX010102453.1:10000-24934 GCA_015478945.1 Trachelipus rathkii
AGTGGGTAGAGGATGTGTGGATCAAAATCTTTACATTGAAAAATTATTGAGAAAATGAGAGAAGAAGAATAATATTGTTTAGGTTTTATGATTTGCAACAGGCCTATGAAGAGTTTAATAGGGAAGCGTTTTATGGGCAGGTGTTCAGTGATATTGGTGTTTGGTTAGTGGCTTCAAATGGAATCAAATTATGTGGTGAACGACGTGAAGCGTGTGTAAGAATAAATGGTGTAAGGTGATTGTTTAGGATTAATAGGCGGAGTGAGCAGAGTGAGGCAAGGATGTGTTGTCTCCTTGTATATGGATGGGGTTATGAAGAAATTCGAGGTGGGAATGGCAGGAAATGGTGTTGAATGATGAGATGGAAATGGAGTGGGTGCCCTACCTATTATATGCGGATGATTCGGTTCTGTGTGGCGAATCTGAAGAGAGTTTGAGAGGATTGGCAGAGAGATTTGGCAGGGTGTGTAAAGGAGGGTTTGACAGTAAATGTAGATAAGAAGTAAGTTATGGTTGTGAGTGAAGACAGTCCTCAGTGTGAAGTTTATGTAGATGGTGAGCAGCCCGAACAAGTTCCGGGTTTTAAATATTTGGATATGTGTTGGGATGAGAAGAGAACGGATGATGGCAGAGTGTAGTAGGAAAGTTGGTGCAATTAAAAGGTTGCTGGTGCACTTAAATCGTTGGTGAATGTAAAGATAAGTTTGAGTGCGCTAGGGTCTTAACATGAGGGTATGTTGTTACTGTGTTATGTATACGGTAGTGAAGACAATGGTCTTGAATAGAAGTATAGATCCATTAGTTCAATGTTGTTCAGATGGACAAATCTTAGGGGCGTGTTAGGTGTGAGAAGCATTGATAAAATGAGGAATGAACGTATTAGAGAGTTGTGTGGTGTGAAGAAAGGGTAATTTAGGAATAAGTTGAAAGTACGTTGAGATGGTTTGTTCATGTGGAAAGGATGAATGATAGGCGGTGGTTACAGCGATGTATAGTGCGAGTGTGTTGGGAACCACCGGCCTTGGCAGACCCGAAGAGGAAAGTAGATTGGTCGGTGAAGCGAATGTCTGAAGGAGAGAAATGTGAGTTTGGCAGAAGGGAGAATAAGGTGCATAATAGGAGTGAATAGCGGTGTTTTGTGAGAGGGTTGGTTGTGCCCAACGCTGGGCCAAGGAATGAACCCTTACATGACGATTTACCATAGTGAGGGTCCATCGCGGTCGCAAGAAGCTCTAGGGGATTTTCTGCTGGACGAGTTTTTCACTAATTAAAATGGGTAAATGAGGGGGCCGGTAAGGCTGGGCTTTCTTTCGAACTTTTGTCATATTCTTCGACTGCTTTCTTTCCGATGCAATGAACGCACCTTACCCCCAGTCTTGGGGCAAAGAGGAAGGATAAAGAAAGAAAGAAAAGAAAGAAAGATTATATATATATATATATATAATAATATATATACTATATATATATATATATATATTAATATATATATATATAATATATATATATATATATATATATATAATATATATATATATATATATATATATATATATATATATACATATATATATATATATATTATATATATATATATATATATATATATATATATATATATATAATAGAAAGATAATATATATATATATAATATATTATACTATATATAATATATATATATATTTCAGATCTTAATTGTTGTAATTTTTCAAGCCTATGAAATGTTAAAATTTAAGATAATTCTAAATAGATATCCAGTTCATATTTTTATTTTTACCACTTTCCTTTTGTTTTTATGCTTCTTAGGGTAAGTATATATATATTATTATATAGTGATATATATATATATATATATATTTATATATATATATATTATATATATTATATATATAGTATATAGTATATATATAATATATATATATATATAATATATATATATATTATATTAATATATATCAATATATATATATATAAATATATATATATTATATATTTTTATTTATATATATATATATATATATATATATATATATATATATATATATATATGTATATATATCATCAACTACCTCTTTTCTCCAGAATGGGGGTGAGGGGCGTAGCATGCACCGGAAACAAAAAAAAATGGTAGATGAACATGACGTAAGCCGAAAAGAAAGCCCCCCACCTGCCGTCTCCTCCATAACCTTAACTGAGAACTCGTCGCAGTCCGAAAAATATTGATCCTAGGACATCACAAGACTGAGACGACCTCTTACTTTGATATCTTGTTAATGTGGGGTTCATCCCTTGGACCAGGCCGTCACAACCATGCTCTTCTCACAAAACCCCGCCATTCACTCCTATTATCCACCTTTCTTCTCGCCACTGCCAAACTCATAATCCTTGTTTTCAATCGTTCCTTTACTGATTCCATCCACTTTTGCTTCGGTCCCCTAGCATCACAATACATTCGTTTAACCAACCAACTACCATTCCATCTTATCCATATGGCCAAACCATCTCAATGTATTTTCTGACCCAAGTTTGAGCGGAGAGGCCCATCGGAGGTTAGATGTCTCATGACATGCCTCACAACTCTGGGAAGCTTAAGTTTGCTTTCAGAGGGAAGTGGAGGGTTTCCTTTTAGCTCATCGTGGTCAAGAGGTAACACTCTGTGGTTTACCATCTTAAGGGTAAGGGTTAATCCCGCACTTAGGGTCTATGTGATTTATACAAATAATTGTGCTGTTTATGCAAGAAAAACCCGTATACAGGGTGTCTCAGCGAATACGTAAAAGCTGTGTATCGGCGTTGAAGTATTGCGGCATGTGATCAAAATTTTCAAAATATAACCTGTGTCCTTTAAGTAGCTATAGGAGGTGGGACAATTACAGTTTATTTTTGCTCATGCGCAGTAGTCCAAATGCGTGGAACTGTGAGTTTTTTAAATGGAATTGTATAGCCTTTTTTATTCCAGATCATGAAAGAGGTAATAATGCAAGAGTATGGCTGTCAGAAACAAAACGTGGATAGGAGTCTAGTAAACGACTTCTCATAAACTCACTTTCAGAGCTTTGACGCTAGCAGTGTCTTATGATACGTACGAACGACCTATCCCATCGGTAGTTCAAGAAGCATTGAAGTACATCTTCCCCAATGGGATTGGTTCATGCGCAGGACAGACCGCATAGGGTGAACAATCTACCGTGGTTATCAAATAGTTTTATTAAAAAGGTTCTATGAAGTGCAACGGTAAGGTATTCGAGGCCATCATGCTGCCGGACGTACACTTTTAAAGATGCTGCGAAGGAGGCGCTTTTCAGAAATTAGTAAGTCGCGGCACGGCACAGAGTGCTCAGTTGAGAGTGACTGCGCTTAGCCTCTATTCCGAAAATTGGCCATCCGAATGTTCGGAAGCGTGATTGATGAGCCGGAAGGCCCAGGGAATGCTGGGTCAAACCCTCGCTTGCAAAAAAACCGATTGTGATATTGGCCGTAATTCCGGACATGCGCTCTTGTGAATTCGACTGCTTCAGATCGTCCACCGAGGTTACTGGGGTAGTGTAGCCTGCATAACCACAGATTTTAGGTAACCCCCCCCCCCCAAAACGTATAGTCGAGGAAGGGGTCAGGGGTACGGTGAGCGGGGTATGCACAGCACGAGGTCCATACCCTCCCGATCCAATGTTGATCCGCTTTGAGAAGACACATTATTCATGTAGTATATGATAGGTAGTGATACGTCACAGATATATCACCTAGTACCGATTCAGCACTGTGTGCGAGCGACACGCCGATCTATAGTTGGAATGTACTGTGTATGCGATACCGTGTCTGGAAAATATTACATCTGACCAGTAATCCTGGGGGATATAACTACAAGAAATGGAGAAAGCGTTCGGCCTGTGAGGTGCTCATTGTAACAATTAGGACCGGATAAGTTGACTAGTGAAGGACCCCGCCATCCATATAACATTGATGAGAAAATATTCTGGTGCGGCACTTGAAAGTGATATGGGGTTTTCATTTGCAATAGTGCTTGCAATTCCAACGGTTTATCACTTCATTTGAGGTAAAGCAAGTCTCATCTGTCCACAGAATGTTCTGAAGCCTAGGAAGCCTAACCTCCTCTCAGTGTCTCCACGACTCAATCCGTGTAGAATGTGCGCCCTGATTGGGTCATGTTATACGTCAAACGAATTCTACGTACAGTCTCTTTGGAAATCACAAGGACCCTGCTAGCCTGCGGTAACGATAAACAGGGATTTTCTTGGGTGTATAAGAGAACCTCTAAATCCAGGTGAAATGATTCTGTACCGGGACTTGCCGTGATGGCTGTGCAACAGATCCTGTAACGGCAATCGTCTGTAGATGCCTTAATTGTTACGAGTACACGGGTGACGCATCAGGATTAGCATTGGGCTCATAAGAGAACTTGCGGCTACCCGTGAATTCCAAACCATTGCAATGTACAATTCGACCATGTCTTCGAGGCATGTCGTTCACTATACCAACGTCTCACTAACTATGTGTTTCACGATTTAGTTCTAAACACCCAAATTTACTTAAACATAATGTCCGAAAGGGTACTTGGCATACGGCATGTTCGTTAATATAAGTATGTGTGTTGCGTACACCATTAGCGATTCAATGTTTTAAACGTGGATAGCGTGTAAGGGATACAATGTAGGTAAAAAGTAACTCTCAAGTAATTAATGAATAATTTCATACGTTCATTTCAAATCTGGAATGGAAAATATACCTTTCCATACAAAAAAAACACATATTTCTGCGCGTTTTTACTACTGCGCATGCGCAAAAATAAGCTCTAACTGTCCAACCTCGTAGAGCTACTTAAAGGACTCAGGTTTTTTTTCAAAAATTTTGTCACATACGCAATACTTTACGCGATACACAGCTGTTACGTATTCACTTAGATATCATATATATATATATATATATATATATATATATATATGTCTATTATATATAATATATAGTTATATATATATATATATATATATATATTATATATATATTATATATCATATATTATATATATATAAATTATATATACTATATAATATATATATATATATATTATAGTATATATAATATATATAGTATATATATATATATATTTATATATATAGATAGTAATCATATATATATATATCTATATATATATATATATATATATAACTATATATATATATATATATATATAATAATATATAGGATCATGTTCTGTTTATCAAGCATCCACTTCCATATACCATACTGCGATTGCATATTGGATCGGACATTTTTGTTTTTTAAGAATTTAGCCCCTTATTAATTTTGTTATTTCCTTACTATAACGTATTACTACTCGTATTAATTAATATAACAAGTTCTCGTATGAAGATAAAAGAAAAAAAAATGCTGAAAAGCAACAATTTAATAATCAATTAAATAGAGCTTCCAGTCCCAAAGGAAATAAATTACAGTAGTTATGAAGTAGGTTATAGTATAATAGGTATAGTAATATGTATATATATATATAGTATATATCATAGTATATATATATATCATAGTATATTTATATATATATATAGTATAATATATATATATATCTACTATATATATATGATAATTAAATATATATATATATATATAATAATATATATATATATATATCAATTATATTTATATATATATATATATATATATATATATATATATTATATATTATATATATATATATTATATAATATAATATTTTATATATATATATATATAATATTATATTATATATATATATATATAGCATAATTACAGAATTATCTCAAAAAGTGATGAATTACAGAAAAACCAATTATATATTTGGAATCGAGAAGAGAAAAGCTTTAGTACAGATGTAAAAAAATGCTCGAGGAATTACGACACTTACAGGATAAGACAAATTACATTTTATTTGAACCAGCGTATAAAGCTTATTATATGTAAAGTCGTTTTTATGATTATAAACTAACGAATACCTATCTAGAGTAGACCGCATAGGATATAGAGTGGGTCCTCTCGGCCTCTAGGTGGACGACAGGGGGGACTTCGGTCCCCCCCTCTGTCATCGGCTCGAGCCCCTAATAGAAATAATGTTTCCTTGGGAACTTCTAATTTTTAAGGGGCTCCAAGGGTGTTTTTAGTTTTAAATCATAAAACGACTTTACATATACATAAGCTTTATACGCTGATTCCAAATATGTATATTTGTTTTTTACTGTAAGCGTCCCTACTTTTCGAGATTTATTGTTTATTTTACACATTTATGGTAATAAGTCTTTATTTACGCTGATCCAAATATGTAATTGATTTTTTGTAAGTGTCATTCTTTTCGAGATAATCTTAACAATCACGTTCAGTAATTATGTCATAATATATATATATACGTATATTATATATATATATATATATAGTATATATATATATATATATTATTATTATATAATATATTTAATATAATATATTAATTAATTACTATTTAGTCATTACTTATTATTTTACAGCGTAATGATGTATACTCATTATAGGGGTGACCGAAGAATCGGAATATATTAATACCCTCACATTATCCTGTACATTATAGGAACTCACTGGAGATGGCGGAATGTACTTATCATTTAGACATAATATCTACTTGGGAGATGTGACCTGAAGAGAATGTGTTCAGCCCGAACTGCTAGCCTGAAGACGGAGAGAAAAGATAGATAGTTGTTATAAGACGTTCTTATAATTGTTAATCTTTCCTACATGGGTAACATTTACATTTTCCATACGTGTGCTCTATATTTTCCTTCTCTCGAGTGCAATTCCATATCCATTTCACCTCGTATTTTGGTTATAATAGTAATTAGGTTATTTGGAGATAATCACGTTAAATATTGTATAAAAGTTTCTATTTGTGAATTAAAAACTTATACTGGTCATAATTAATATGCAATTTCTGTTTAAACATATGTTATGAGTGAGAAAGCCATTATTCTCACAAGGCATTAATTATTTATCGATTCATATTTCATTGTTTCTGATCTTTAATATAATATAACTTATAATATATAATATAAATTTCACAATTTTGTCGCTAATTGTAAAAAAGAGCTTCACATCTTTTAAAAAAGTTATAAAAATAACAAATAAAATATTATTTTTTATAGAATATTTATATTATTAAACATTTCCTATAAATTCAAATAACTATTATATAAAAGTCAATTATAACTCACTCAAACTATAACTAATGTTATTATTTATATTCACTTTTACTAATATTATAACTAAACTTACCAGTAATTAAATTATTTCCCTTTCATTATTTCAATAATACTAACTAACTTATTTAGAAAATAAAATAGTTCAATATACTTTTAACTCACTATTGAGAGCGTTGCTGTTTCATTTGTGTTCTATTTAGTAGAGTTTTTAAATAAATAAAAATCGGCTTTAGTTAACTGGATGCTAGATATATTACAACAAGAGCCTATCTAATAATATATATATATATATTATATATATAATATATTATACTTTATAATATATATATATATATGAGCTATTCTATATTATATACATTAACATAAAGTGGCGTTGTATTAAATATTTTTGGTGTAAACTTATAATAATATATAGCCAGTACACTAATTATCATATACGCTATTGGTGTATCAACAAATATAGATCGGAAGGTATATGGCCGGGGATGCATAATTATAAGCCTGTTAAGAGAAAGACTGTTGGCTTAGTAAGCTGTTAGGGGAGTAACAGTCGACATATATAAAGCACGTTACGCACTATATAATTATCATGAGATCTATTAAACACCGGAGAAGGCTAAGCCAAATACAATAGAATACAGCACCACCATAGGCTCTCAACACTAGTACAGTAGTTACTCTCCTTCTACCATGTATGTCTTGTAGATTAGACCCAAAACGTCTCGTCGAAGTTATTCCTCACCATCATCTAAGGCTATTAAGATAACAATATTAATTATATCGACTACTGATAGATCAGATGGAGTAAGTATGGTAAGTGATGTATGTATGTATGTATGTATTATTGGTATGTTATGTTGTATGTATGCAGCACTGGTTCGTTTATCGGGACATACACTATTAAATTTCCTATATTTCTGGGGACCCTAAAATTATGGGGACATATTTTGGGGACATCGTAAAAACAAGCAAAAATCAACAAACAGACACACAAATAACAGACAGACAAATTTTCAGCGATGTCCCCAAAACCTAACAATTACGTCAAATTAAACATGCTTGTGTATGTTTTTTGATCCGTCTAATAGCGCCACCTTACGGTGCATGTATTTAGTGAAAAACTTATTCAAAATTGGCGCGAAAGCGAGCTCGATCTTCCCTTCCTTCCCCCACTCGCGGGCGACTATTTTTCCCCACTCTCCCTTCCTTTGCTGCTCATTGCCAGATATCCTTTTCAATCCTAAACTGCATTAGAATTGTTCATTTTATTTTAATTATTATTATTATTAGTTTATTATTAATTATTATTATTATATTATTATTATTATTATTATTATTATTATTATTATTATTATTATTATTATTATTTTTATTTTTATTATTATTATTATTATTATTATTATTATTATTATTATTATTATTATTATTATTATTATTATTATTATTATTATTATTATTATTATTATTATTATTATTATTATTATTATTATTATTATTATTATTATTATTATTATTATTATTATTTTATTCTGTAAGTTTTAATACAAAACATTATTAAAACTCTCTCTCCTCTCTCTCTCATCCCCCTAATATTCTCTCTTCATCCTTGCTGTCTGCTCTCTCTCTCTCTCTCATCATTTACTCCTCTCTCACTCTCTCTCTCTCTCTGCTTCTCTCTCTCTCTCTCTCTCTCTCTCTCAAGACAAAATTTATCAAAAAATTTATTTACAATGATACCTGAATAAAGATAATGGAATTAATTGTTTCATTTGTATATAGATGCTTTCCTTTAATATATTATATTAAGTATTAATGTATTCGATATGTTTTGAAATTATATATATATGATATATATATATATTAAGTATGTATATAATAGTACTATAATATATATATTATACTATATATATTATAGTATATATATATATATATATATATATTCAATTCTTTATTTTTGGCAGACATAAAATCGTGACCATTTAATTTTGCATTTTTAACAAAAGGTCCCTAAAGTTGGGATTATGGAGACCTTACCCTTAAGGGATGTTAAGCAAGAGTGTTTACCTCTTTAACCCACGATGGACTAAAAGGAAATCTGCCAGGTTCCACTGAGTTTTGCTTCCCAAGAGGAGTGAACGGATGTCGTTGACATGCTAAAACCTCGGCGCCAGGACCGATCCGTTCCCGAACAGCACCCAACACTATACAGACTTGAAACACTGATGCACCCAAGAATCTCCAAAATACACATGAAGAGGCCCCCGCTTCCCTTTGCTGGAAAGGAATCTCACGGGTCAGTAGGTAACCACAACTTGGTGTACAGATTTTAATTCTTCCGGAGGAGTTTACGAGTAGCTCTAATAGTTATGTACTATAAATATTACTTCAGACTAGAATATAATGGTTCAACCTTAAACATCGTGCATTTATTTGCATTTTTCATTCTTCAAAAAGTCCTAAGGTGGGATTGACCCTGAGGAAACTAATTAAGTTGGAGTTGTTACAAGTCACAAAGGATGTGTTACAGCTGTTTACCCTCTATAATTCCGAGCTTGTATGAGATAGTAAAGGTTTCAAGGAATATTTCTTCTGTCTAGCGCCTCTACGAAAATAGCTGAAAAGGCTATGAGACACTATATTCACGCAACACGCGCGCCACATACGGGGGGATCGGAGGTGCAAGATGATGTCCGCTGTGAGGCATGCGCGTATAGTCGGAGACGCTCCAGAGATCAAGCATCGTGTTTGACCGTCGTTCCGTCCTCACGACGATGATCGGGAAGGGTCAGAGGGTATTGAACTTGGAAACCACCTGGCCACTCTGTTCTGGCTAGAGACAGAGTTTTGTATTTTAAATGGGTAACGAGACTACATATAATGAGATGCGTATATCACGCGTAACTCCAGGGATTACGGGATAACCTGAAACAGCACATTTTGGCACTACGGGTTAGAGACGTTAGAATCGGAACACACCGGTCCGCACGATCTTTTATTTTTGAACCGCGCATGATTTTTACCAGGGCAACAAGAGTTGTCCCTAAGTGGGGATTGAATAATCCCATTACCCTTGTAGTCCAAACTCGTGGTTGATACGCTGATGTAAAGGGCGGGTCTTCACAATCGTGTGGATCATTTACAAGGGCTTACAGACACAATCCTAGGAAGCAGTGGTAAAATATGGGTGACAGGATATATATCCAACTTCCACTTCACGGTGCGCACTATGGATTGAAAATTATTTGACAACTGAAAAATATGCAGGCAAGATGTGATGGAGTGCCTACAAATGAATTAATGTCTACAATTAAACGACACTACTAGTTTAGCCTGCCGAATAAATGTTCATTACGCAATGATTTCCGACGAACAATCGGGCGTCAATTAACCTTTATCCGGGACGGTTTTCTCTGAGACACTTCCGAGTTGCAGTGGCGTCGGGGAGCATATCTTGTCCTGAGAGGCTTAGCAATTGGTTACTATGAGCAGATTTTCCATTGTCGCTTCTAGAACATTGCTCCTCTAGATGGGATAGCAAAGCAAGCTATTATCCCAGTGGCAAGCGATGGGGTCAAGATTTCTTTAGTTCCATGGTGGTCCCTAATGGGATAACAACTTATCTTTCCGCGCTTGTAAACTGGTCTTAAACTCAATCCTAAACAGGGTAAGGGTTCAATCCCCCCTTAACCGCGGCACTTTGCACGTCAATTAGAAATAAATATATACCTTGGTTATTATATAAAATAACATGTTAAGATGCTGGGTCGCATTTTAGGGCGAAATGTAAATATAAAATAAAATATAAAAAATATAATATATTTATATATATATTAATTAATATATATATATTAAATATATATATATATATAAATTAATTACTTTATTTAGAATATAAATATTAAAGACAAAGAAAATACATTTTGGAATTCACTGGTTAAAATTTTTGAGATTTAGGATGTAAAAAATTATAAAAAAAAGAAAATATTCATTTTGTCCTAATTATAGGAATATGATTAGAGAGCCTATTTAGAGGGGACGCTTTTATTGGGTTAACACCTCGTAAAAAAATAAATTAGGACTTTCTATAAAATATTTTGCCTTTTTTCTTTTTCTAAAGATATACCCCAAGGGTATAATTCCCGCACCGGATGGCAGGAGTCGGGTCTCTCGCCTTCCGGGGGAATACGGGGGTAGGACTAATTCTCCCCCCTCCGGGGGGGGTCTCCGAAACCCCCGCTCTTTTGGTATTGGGTTGTTTGCGGGGTTTTCCCTGTCCTACCGTCCCCTCACTAATCGGGTAATTGAAAATAAACGTCCCCCCTGGTGTTACCTCTACGTCGGTCTCGAGCCCGACCTACATTGCCTATGTGTAATACCTTATTTACAAATAAATATATTATAATATTATATTATTATGTTCCCCTGCTCCTAAAAAAAAAATAGCATATTTATTTTATTTTTTTATTTATTTAGATATTTTAATTTTTTTATAAATATATGTATTTCTATAGATCTGCACGCTAAGTGATCAAGTATTTGGGGTATTGGTCCAAAGGGTACTTGGCAATTTAGCAGAAGGTATTGTGGTATTGGTATTGGAAATAAATTGCCTAAATAAGAAATTAAGTTAGGAAAAGTATTGTGGTATTGGTTATTATGTCTGGAAATTACAGTAAAATTGGTATGGTATGGTATTGGCAGTAGCATCAATGAGAGTATTTGGTTGTATTGTTGCCCAATAACGATTCCAGGTTCTGGCACATTCACTAATAATATTATACATTGGGCGTAGGAGGCAGGGGGGGCCACTTGGCCCCCTAAATCTTGTGGCGAATATATAAAACACTGTACCTTAGAATTGTGCCTAGAGAACGTTTTTAGGTTTTAAAATTAAGTAGAGTAAAATCTCGTAAAAAAAAGGCCTAACTATAACTTATCGATAGATAGAATCTAGGAGAAGGAGTAAAATTTCTTAGTCGCAGATTACATACTACACTCAATATATACGAACAATATAGTGGTATATACCTCTAAATAGTATATTCCTTTTTGCCTGTAGGCTATGATATATATATGATAGAGATATTGATTTTTTTTTCCATTTTTTTTTTTTTTTATATTATTATTATTAATATATATATATATATATAATTTTTTTTTGTTACTTTACGCTTTCCGCCTAACATTGCCAGGATTTCCAAAATGATACTTTCCTTTTTCCTGATAACTATTGTAGTTTTGTTTTGGAGATATGGATTCGATTGAGATATGTCGCTAAATAACCAGAGAGTAATTTATAATATAATATGTTATATATTTATATATATATATATAATATATATATTAATATTATATATATATATATATAATATATATATGATATAATATCGATATCTATGTATATATACTATATATATATAATATAATATATGGTTGGAAGTACCCTCTAGAACGTATGTCGCACAACGAAAGTTAAAGTAATGAAATAAATATTTTGAGAATAATTTTTTTACCTTTTTTTTTTTGTAAAATATTAACCACGGAAAGAACAGGAGAATTTAATTATTGTCTTGAATAGAGCTTCACTGGATATATATAGTTATATATATAGTTATTTAATATATATTATTATATATATATATATTAATATATAATATTATATACTATATTTCTATATACTATATATATATATAGTTATATTTTATATTATATGTATTTATATTAATATTTAATTAAAGATAATTTTAATATTTTAATTTATATATATTATAATAAATAATAAATATATATATTTAATATATATGGACGAAGCCCTCTAGTAAGAGGCTCCGACAAATTGCCAAATATCGTCAACAAATTATACCCTACAGGCTTCCGGAAAAAAAATGAGAAACAACATTGCCTGGATATCTTGGACAAATTTTTACCGAGGAAACTGCACAAAAAAAAAAAAAAAATCAAATCTCGAAAACTACAAAAGCTACAAGGAAATGAAATACATTTTTGGAATCCTTGTAAAAATGTTTTGGTTAGGAAACTTTAAAAAAAAATTAGAAAAATTAAAAACAATAAATTGGCTATTTTTTTTGGGGGGGGGGTTGCTGGGACATAGTTATATATGGAGAGTATATATTATTTGTAAAAGGTATTACACGGCAATTTAGGGGCTCGAGCCGAGCGGGGACACTACTAGGGGGGGGACGGTTTTCCCATACCGCCGTAAGGGGAGGGGCGGAGGAAACCCCCGCGACACCCATACCAAAGAGGTGGGGTTCCGGAGACCCTCCGGAGGGGGGGAATTAGTCCTACCCGTAGTTCCCCGGAAGGCCGGAACCCCCCACTCCTGCCATCGGTGCGGTATAACCTTTTGGGGTATTCTTTAGAAGAAAAAAAAAGCAAAAATTTAATAGAAAGTCTTTTTTTAACGAGTAACCATAAAAGGTCTTAAATAGGCTCTCTAATCATATTACTATAATTAATAAAACATATGTTTTTTCATTTTTTATTTTTTTTTAGCCATTTTTCCTATCTAAAATTTTTACCAGGATTCCAAAATGTATTCTTTTCCGCTGTAGCTATTGTACGTTTTTGAGATTTTTTTTTTTTTTTTTTTTTTTTTTTTTTTTTTTTTTTTTTTTTTTTTTTTTTTTTAGCATTTTCCGGGCACTAAAATTGGACCAAGCATTCCAGCATGTATCCTTCTTCCCGGTAGCTGTTTGTAGTTTTTGAGATATGGGTTGTGGCTCTTCTAGCAGGCGGAAACCCGCTGTAGAAATTTATTTGCAATTTACTTGAGCGAACACCTGAAAAAGAATTTTTCCTTTATCTTGAATATTCCACATTTATTCTATATATTTCACAAATTTTCTGACTTTAAAATAACGGTTATTAAAAACTCTTAAAACTGCTAATAAAATAATCATCGTCTGAAACTATTCTGTTTGGTAACGTACAGTTCATAATTTATGGCTTTACAAACTCCTTGTTTACATAAGTCCAAATTTTTTAAAAAAGGAAATTTTAATCCATAGCCTAATTTTTGCTCGCTTAGTGTGAAGTGAAAATATATATCAATTCTTTTTACTTTTTTTTCAGTATATTTTAAATTTTTTTTTCCCAAAAATGATTCCCGTATATTTTCCCAAAAATGATTAAGTATCGTTTTCGTAGTGCGACAAACGTTCTAGACATTTACCTATATAGTATAATATATATATATATTATATATAGATATATAATAATATAGTATATATATATATAATAATATATATATATATTATAGTAAATATAGTATATATATATATATATATGATATATATATTTAACCTGTAAAAATATGCTCTTAGTATATTATAAAAACTGAAAAAATGTGTATTAATAGCAATATAAGTATGTAGAGTCTGCGGTCTCGTGCTTTAAAACAAGAAATATTTTATTCAGAAGCGTGCTTTTCCAACTGCGCTTAATTATAATAAATTCAAGGAAATACTACTGCAGCAACAAGGGTAATTGACACTTATTGCTAAATTTTGAAAACGAAACAGGTTGGTAGTATTTGAAAAGAATTACATACAGAAATATATTAATATAAGGAATTTGTCACTTTAATTAATGATACGAAAGAGACAATTCTTTAAATAACATCTTCACTTTCAATCCTCGATGCATGAACTGCAAATCGAAAAGAGCAAAGTGAGCCAAACTA
>JABUQX010102454.1:0-2500 GCA_015478945.1 Trachelipus rathkii
TATAAATAGATATTAATATATTAATTATATATATTATATATATATATATATATATATATTATATATATATAATATAATTATTATAATATATATATAATATAATATATATATAAATATAATAATATATATATTAAATTATATATAATTATATATATATATATATAATATATATATATATATATTAATATAATAATTATATA
This sequence comes from Trachelipus rathkii, assembly GCA_015478945.1. Taxonomy (NCBI): domain Eukaryota; kingdom Metazoa; phylum Arthropoda; class Malacostraca; order Isopoda; family Trachelipodidae; genus Trachelipus; species Trachelipus rathkii. The sequence continues at coordinate 201 of JABUQX010102454.1, forward strand.
TATATAATATATTATAATTATAATATATATAATTAATAATATATTATAATATAATTAATATATAAATAGAAAGGTAAGTAAAATAGAATTTATTCATTCTCCGGCCGAGACTCCGGCCTCCGCGAGATTAAAATTTTTCTTCTCCGGCCTCCGGCTCTTCCGGCCCCGCCAAAATTACTCTCCGGTGGCATCACTAATATATAATATATATATATATATATATATAATATATATATATATATATATTATTAATATTAATAGAGGCCTATAATAGATATACTCAGTGATAAATAAATTATATATAATTAAAAATATTAATAATATTAAAATATATTAAATATATTAAATAATATATATTTTTAATAATAATATATATATATATATATATTAATATATAAATATTATATTTTTAAAAATAAAATATATTAAATATTTTATATTAAATAATATAATATATAAAATTATAATATATATATATATATGGGTCTGTTAATTTTTTCTACGTTCTTATTATGGAGTGATATATTTTAGATTATATAATAGTAAAAAAAACTATAAACAATTCTCATGGTTTTGACAAGAGAGAAAAGGAAGCTCTATCTCTAATAAATTATTTTATACATATATATTGGTTAGAAGTCATCGATAAATATTTTATTTATAATTCTTTCTTATTTTTAATTTGATTATATGCAATTTAAAGTTTTTTTTACCTATATTTACTCATTTATAACATGAAAAGAGTTAGTACTAAATAACATGATTTCTAAATAGATATGTCCCCTTTATATATATTTTTAATTATTTATTTATCTTTATGTTTCTTATGGATAATTATATATTAAATTACTATTACATATATTATAAAACTATATAAGAGGAATTAAACTATTTGTTAACTACAGTTAGTGTGTTTAAATTCGAGCTAACATTACACTCTAGATGAGTGAAGAGTAACTAATAAAATCAATAATTTTTTAATTATGAGAATTATTTGATTTACCATTATTAGAATTATGGATGATTATACCTTTAAAACAATAAAATTTAAATTTTATTTAATGAGGATAATAAATACATTTCTCATCTTTTTGAGTGCTTCTACCGTTCTCTATTATTAGTATTTAAATTTTAGAGTAAAGTATATATATATAAATAATATATATATAATATAATATATTAAATATAATATATTAATATAATTATAAATATTATATATATATATATATATAATAATATATATATATAATTAATATTAATATAATATTACTCATATATATATATATATAATAATATAATATAATATATATATATATATAATTATTAATATATATAATATATATTTATTATTATATATATATATATAATTATATATATTATATATATATATATTAATATAATATAATATATATTATATATATATATTATATATATATATAATATATATTAATATTAACTTAAGTTGAGCTAATTTTAAAAACTATGTACGTATATTAATATAAAGGGCGTGAGATTAATAAAATTAACCGTTTAATTTATAACTCTAAGGTATTAATAATTTTTTCGGTTTTAACTTTTAAAAAAAGCTTTCGGTATATATTCTGGAGGATAAAAATAAAATTACGGGAGTCTTAATTAAACGGTAGGTTAAAATTTATTCACCACTATCACATCTGTTAACCGGTTTTAACTATAATTTACGAGTTTATATAAAATTATTTATTACTTTATAAGATTTATAAATTTATTAGATTCGATTCGATAAGAGATAAACTTTTTTTTTTATTTATTTCAAAAGGTTTATTCGATGGCTCAAAATGTGTTTATATTTACTCGGTTATTATCCAGTTAGTAATGTTTAACACAAGGTTGGAAAAAGCCCGAGTTTTGAGGGAAATGTGCTTACGTCTGACAGCACTATCACCCTAAAGGAAGTTAACACAAGTAGCGCGATCATCCTCGAGATGACCAGAGCACAACTCCTCTGTCTAGTGCATTTCCTCTCATGTGAGCGTCTTGATATAGACTAAACCTCCCCACATAGATATCACCGTCAATTATGCTCTAGAGTATCCAGGCACAAGTTGCTTTCAACTCTTATATCTCATGTTATACTTTATATGTCTCGAAAATAGAATGACATTTTTCGTATTTCTCCTCTACTATCATATGTTAATCGAGCCCTATAGGCTCGAAGCGACGGAGGGACTAGTACGGAACGTGGGTAGCGATAGTCCCCACCCGATACAGTCCTCTCATACGACTGTGTCCCTGCACACGACCCTAGTACTTATCCCTCT
>JABUQX010102454.1:12500-22500 GCA_015478945.1 Trachelipus rathkii
AGTTTCTTTGAGGCGCCCTAGCCCACTGTGATTGTGAGGTTTCAAAAACATTTTTTTGTTTATGTTTAAGGCAAAGGATGTTTATATTGTCAACAAGGAGAGACGAGAGAACCTCGAAAGAGATAGAAAGTAAGTGTCTTAGAGAGAGGATTTAATAGAGTTGGGTTTTTAAAGATTTAAATTTCAGCAAGCCTGAGACCGACCGCACCACTGAAATTCTAATCCAGATCAGCGAGAATAGAAATCGAAAGATTAAGAGAGAGGCAATTCTAAGAAGTAAAAGGGGAGCAGAATTGAAATGAATTGAAGAATGAAGGGTCAAGTCATCGACAAATATGAGTGATAGAGTTAGATGTGCAGGTGAGAAGATCATTGATGAAAAGCAGGAATAAAGTAGGAGATAAAACGAACTCTGGGAACACCACCTATTGACAAGAAAAAGAGAAGTCGCCTCAACAACAGCCACAATTGAGCAATTTGAAAGAAAGTTAGACATAAGTAAAGCAAAGAGAAGGAGGAAACCCAACGGAGGGGAGCTTGGAGAGGCAGTGACACGTGGCCATACGTCCAAATGCTTTGGTATTCAAGCGCCACGCACACAAGTCTTTCCGTAGTTCTCCTAAGGGCGGAAAACCATAAAACTGTTTTAAATAGGAAAAGTATATCGCCAGTAGATCTCGAGCACCGAAAGCCGTACTGGTAATCAGAAAGAAGGGAAAGAGATTCAGATGATCTAAGAAGTGAAAGTTGAGAAAAAGGTTTCAAAGATCTTAGAAAGAATACAAGTGAATGAAGCTATAGGCGAATAGTAATAAGGATCAGAGGCAGCTCATAATTTTTTCGATAAGTTTGGACCATATGCGCGCTTTCCAACACTGAGGGAAAGTGCTAGTATTGAGGCATAGAGAAATATAGTTGAACGAGGGGTGGGTCAGCACGGAAGCACACTTCCTCAAAACCGGAAGAGGAATGCATCCGGGCCACCCGCTTCCTAACGTTCTGAGATTTTCAGGAGCTCAGAAATAGCACGGATCAATGAAATGACAGGTAAGGCATAGGACACCTTGAGAGGAGAATGAGGAGGAAGGGAATCAGAATCGTCCCAGTTTGAATTAGAGGAAAATAGGAGGCCAAAGAGATGATTGGCCTTTTCAGTTGAAGTATTAACAACAGAATCATCAGAGCGAATAAGAGGAGGAAAGGATGATTTACAGAAGTTGTTTTGAGATGTTTTTTTGGCTAGAGGCCAGAGAGATTTGTCAGTAGGAACCAAGGAGGTCAGCGCAATTTTCCGTTTAATGAAAGTCCGCTTTGCTCGTCGGAAAGAGTATCCCTGCAAACGATTTCTAGGCTGAAAGAAAATTGGCAAGAGTGATAGGAGATACGAGAATTTTTCCACACCCGATAAGCATTGTCTATAGCCCTGAATGGCCAGGGAACAAGCACGATCGAACAATGGATTTTGAGGAGAAAAAGATTTTAGTCCAACGAGGAATGAACCTGCTCGTCCCCATTAACAAATTATCAGTTTCCCACTTTATCGGCAGAATCTGAAGCGTCTTAAGAGTCAAAGCAGTCACTTCAATTATAGTTAGCGTAGAAGCAACGCAATGCCCCCCCCCCAATCGGCCCGATCAAAGTGCCAGAAAAAACGCATAGGGCAGGATGGAGATAGTTGGAGAGAAAGTATTAAAATTAAGAGATATAAGGTTGCGGTCAGATTTACCGATAGGAGCGAAGGTGGTGTATTTATAGAGAGAAGGACTAGTAGTGAAACATAGGTCAAGTGTGTTCAAGAATCGGTTGGGACGATCCGGAATGTGTGTAGGTTATTTAATCAGTTGCTCCAGATCGTTGAGAATAATGAATGATTCGGCTTCCTCCCAACTAAAAACTAAATCAGTACGAGAGGAACCCAACAATTCAGTTTTGTGTACATTGAAATCCCCTAAATAGAGGACTTCAGTATTTGGATGAGAAGATATAACAGTCTCGTGAGAAGTAGTAAGGTAATCAAAAAAGGCATGAAAATCTGTTCTGTTAGGAGAACAGTAGCAGAAGCACAACATTATTGTAGTAGAAGGAAGAAAGATTTTAAGCCACAGAACATCGAAGTTAGGAGATTCGAGATTCTCGAGACGTGTTATAGGAATGTTTATATTTACAAAGGCACATACTCCACCCTTCAAACGGAAATTATAAAATAAGTTATAGTTGGATATATTAAACGAGTTGAAGGATGAATTCTTAGCCATCTGGGTCTCAGACAAGAGCATAAAATTAGGTTTAGAGTTAGAGAGGTAGTATTCCATGGATGCAGAGTTAGAGTGCAAGCCATTGATGTTGGTAAAGTCAAAAGAAAGCCACGCCTGTGCAAATCTGCTATCATAACACGACAACGCAACACGCATCAACAAAAAAAAAACAGACAAGAAACAAATTGGACAAACAACAAAGGAGAAATGAGGAAAATTTATTCGTACGCTAAAACCTAAATTTAAAACATGAAATTTTTATTTACAGGCAATATCTAAAAGAAAAAAAATCCAGAAAGTTTAAAAACACTAACACACACTAAAGAAATTGAGTACAAAAAAAAAAAAAAAAAAAAAAAAAAAAAAAAAAAAAATACTAATGATCAACTAAAAAAGTAGATAAATCTGTATAAATTATAATAATGGCTATCCAAATAGGTAAATTTTACGCTAAAGACCAAGTTGGAGAAACGCTAAAAATCTTAAGCTAAAAAGGAAATCGAAGGAAAAAAACATAACTGGTACTAGCTATCTAATCGACTAGATTTATTATTGGAATCTAAAAAGTTTCTCATAATTTTTCAACCAAAAAGTAAGAAGTATCGGCCTAGTATCGGCCAATTTTAACCCGATCCGATACCGATACCGATACCATCAAAAAATGGCCGATACTACCGATACCGATATACCGATACCGATAGCTAATCGTACATCCGTAATATATATATTATATATATATATATATATATATATTATATATATATATATATACTAGTATATATATATATATATAGTATATATATATAGTATATATATATATATATACTTATATATATATATATATAATATAGTATATATATATATATATATATATATAATATATATATATATATATAATCAAACATCCGCATACCGCAGACATCCGCATACGCATCCCCATCCGCATCCGTGGATGCGAAAAAATGACATCTGCTGCATCACTAATATATATATATATATATATATATATATATATATATATATATATATATATATAGTATATATATATATAATATATATATATATATATATATATATATATATATATATAATATATATATATATAATATATATAATATAATATATATATATATTATATTATATATATATATATATATATATATGCCATATCATATATTTCTTTTTCAATTTTATTTATTTTTTCGAAATTTGCTGGGGAACTGGTGCGGTACGGTGCGATCCAAAGGCCCGCACCTCGCACAGCACTTTTATTTTTTCTTCCGCTTCCGCACCGCACCACACGCACCGCACCAAACTGAGCACACCACGCACCGCACCGCACTGCAAACCGGCGCCGCAACCGGCACTGCGCACCGCACCTGGTGCGTCATTCCAACCCTACAACATACTAAACGAACACATCCACCCGAAATAGCTCTAGAATTAAACTCTCTCTCCAGATCCATGAAATCATCCTTGGTCAATAAGATGCGGCCACCAGCCAAACCTACAGTACTACAAACACAGATTCAATTTAAACCAAACCATTTCAAACACCTGTCCACATTGTAACCTGGCCCCGGAAACAGTCTCCCACTTCCTTCTGACTTGTCGTTTTTATCTCAACCCATGAGCAATCTTTGGAACATTTCACCTGGAGATCTAATGGAGGTAGACGGCCGAGGTGGCGGGGTACCTTGAGGCAGTGTGGCAACCCTGAAGACAGGATGGCCAGGGGATTAGAAGGTAAGGTAGGGTAAGGTAAGGTAAGGTAAGGTAAGGCAAGGTATATATATCAGGGGCGGCTCGTGGCCTGGTTGCAGGTTTGCGCAACCACCATTTTATACAACTTGCAGTTAGTGAGCAACTATTTATTATTTTTTATTCTTTAATTTTTTTAGTAGGATTAAATATTAAAGAAATTAAATTGCATCTTATTATAATAACACTCCAATGATTTATTATTTAATGAAAAAAAAAACGTCATCAAATTTTAGTTAGTCCAAATGTCAAACCAACATGATTGTTGCAGACACTTTACAACACATGCCCCATACATTTTTGAGGAGAAAAATGTGTGTGAAAATATGACCGCGTGGACGCTTTATACCTACAACTTGCGGTTGCATATCAAGAACAACCGCTTTGTTTTCAATACTAAAATTCAAATTTGTTGAATACGAAACAATTCGAAAAATTGACTCATGTTCCAAAATTTAACGTCTCGGCGAACGAACGAATATGTATGTTGTTTGCGGTTTTGTCAGATCTCTTGCTTTTATTAGTATTATAATTCTCTCTCTCTCTCTCTCTCTCTATATATATATATATATATATTATATATTATATATACTATATATTATATTATATAATATTAATTAATATATATATATATAATATATTCTATATTATGGCATGTCGATTATCCGCCTCCAGGTAAGTTGAAGTCAATTTTTTTTTTAAAATCTACTTGATCGAATAAAGTATTGAAAGCTCTCTTGGGGCCATATGCGTTTTATTTTCATTTAATTTTTTTTTTAACAATGCAGAATGAAATAAATAAATATACAAATAAATTACATTATATATAAGTTAAGTAAAGGTTATCTTAGAGTTTAGTTAGTTTAAATAGATTTTAACTATACATAAGCAAAGGTTAGCCTATGAGTTTAATTGTTTTAGCAAAAGATTTGAACTTTTTTTTTTTTTTATATTTTTTAGAGGTGTGAAGCTGATTTAATAGGCAAAGTTCAATTTGACTTTAGTCATTTTCACTTCAATTTTATGAAATGTATTCGATTCATACAATCGATGTATATATAATATATGGAGGTGGAGGCGGATAATCGACCATGATCCATAATATATTATATATATATTATATATATATACTATATATATATATATATATATAATATATATATATTATATATATATATATATATATATATATAATATATATATATATATATATTATATATATATATATATATATATACATATATAATTGTGTGTGTGAAATGTCAGATGCAACCACCTAATAATTGACGGTACGAGCCGCCCTGATATATATATATATATATATATTTATATACATAGTATATATATATATATATATATATATATATATATATAATATATATATATATATATATATATATATATATATATATATATATATATATATATATATATATATATATATTATATATATCTATATATATTTACGACTCCGTCAGTTTTGTTTTTTTTTTTTTTTTTTAATAATATTGGCTACTATATGGAGCGCTAATCAAAAGAACCCACAACCACATTCCGGATCATTCCAACCATTCTTGAACACAGCGTGACCTATGTTTTCATCACACCACTAGTCCTTCTCTATTAAATACACCACCTTCGCTCCTATTGGTTAATCTGACCACAACCTAATATCTCTTAATTTTAATACTTTCTCTTTAACAGCTCCATCCTGCCTATGCATTTTTTAATGGCACTTTCATCGGGCTGATTGGGTGGCCTTGAGTCGCTTCTACGCTAACATATAATTGGATGACTGCTTTTAACTGCTGATTGACGCTTTGGCTTTCTGCCGCTAGGTGGGAGCTTGTATCGTTGACGGGATGGTTCAGTTCATCCTTCTTCGACTAAATCTTTCTCTCCTCATAATCCATGGTTCGATCGTGCTTGTTCTCTTGGCCATTCAGCGCTAGAGACAGACGCGTATCGGGAGTGGAAAGAATTCTCGTTTCTCCTATCACTCTCGGCTAATTTTCATTCAGCTAAGTAATCGTTTGCAAGGATACTTCTTCGACAAGCAAAGCAGGCTTTCATCAACTCGAAAGTGCGCTTAACCTCCTTGGTTTCCTCCTACTGAACAAATCTTTTCTGGCCTTTTACCCAAAAACATCTCTAACAACTTCTGTAATCTGCCTTTCCTCCTCTTATTTCGAGTCTGATGGCTCTGTTGCTACGTCTCCAACTGAAAAGGCCTATCTCTTCGGCCTTATTTTCCTCTAACTCAACCCTGGACGATTCTAGCATATCCTCCTCCTCCTCCTTGTCCTCTTCAGGTGTGCTAAACTTTGCCTGTGATTTAAAGGTTTGATCGGGTAGCAAGGCTTCTGAGATCTATGAAAGGTTAGGAAGGCGGGTGGCCTGGATGGCATTTCTCCCCGAGTTTTGGAGGGAATGTGTTTACGTGCTGACCCCGCCCCCTCAATTCAACCTATATTATCTATGTCTCATATACTAGCAACTTCCGTCCAAGTGTTGGAAGCACGCACGATGTCCAACCGTATTTCCGAAAAAATGAGGCGCTCGGATCTTTCTAAACTATCGCCCTATAGCTCTCACTTGTATTCTATCTAAGATCTTTGAAACCGTTCTCAACTTTCATTTCTTAGACCATCTGGAATCTCATTCTCTTCTTTCCGATCGCGAGAGAGACGGCCTTTCAGCGTATGAAGGTCTACTTGCGATATAACTGTAACTGTTTACTATTTAACAGCGACTTATGTGAACTAACGGGGGAGACTTGCGTGGTGCGCTTGACATATCCAAAGCATTTGACCGGTATGGCACGCGTCACTAGCTCTCTAAGCTCCCTCTTTGGGTTTCCTTTCCTTCCTTTGCTTACTTATGTCTAGCTTCCTTTCAAGTCGCTCAATATCGACTGTGGTTGATGGAGCGACTTCTTCTTCTTTTTCTGTCAATAGTTGTGTTCCTCAGGGTTCCTTCTTATCTCCTACTTATTCCTACTTTTCATTAATGATCTTCTTACCTGCACATCTAACTCTATCCACTCATATGCCGATGACTCGACCCTTCATTCTTCAACTCATTTCAATTCTGCTCCTTCTTTTACTTCTAGAATTGCCTCTCGTCTTAATCTTTCCGATTCTATTCTCGCTGATCTGGATAGAATTTCCGATTGGGGTTGACTCAAACCTTTGTGAAATTCAATTCTTTAAAAACCCAACTTCTACAAATCTCCCTCTCTAAGACACCTTCCAACTTTCCTATTTCTTTTGACGGTTCTTTCGTCTTGGCCTTAACATAAACAAAAAAATTTCATGGAAACCTCACATCACAACGGTTGCTAGGGCGGCCTCAAGGAAACTGGGAGTTCTGTTTAGACTGCGAGACTTTTTTTCTCTTCTCAGTTACTCCAGCTATACAAGGGTCTCATCCGCCCTTGTATGGAGTACTGTTCTCATATCTGGGGGGGGGGCTCTGGTTTCACCAGGCTTTTGGACAGGGTCGAGTCAAAGGCCAAAAGGCTTATAAACTGTCTGTACTCTTCCAGTTCACTGACCTCTTTCTTTGCGGGGCGCGATGTTGGTGCTTTATCTCTTTTCTATAGGTATCGAAGCGGCAGGAGGTGGTTCGAGGGACACTTACCAACTCGCAGTACGCGACCACCGAACCTTTAACGACACCCTCCGTAGCACAAGGGGTGCTCTGTCTGCGCCCACGAGTTTTGTGTGGATATTGTAACTCGCAGGCTAGTTCGCTGCGGGTGCTTCCTTTCTTTCGCTGCCACTTCTGTTCCGTGGAACCGTCTCTTCCATCGTCTGTGTTTCCTGCTGAATTTAATCTCCCTCACTTTAAAGCCTGCGTCTATTCTCATCTACGTAATTTGTGCTATTGGATCTAATTTTGGCGTGCAGCACCCCTTCCCTGAATAGGGCTCTGCCCGTGAGTGGTGGTGACAACTGTAATAAAAAAAGAAAAAAAAAAGATACCAACAATGAATTTCAGTGGTAACGGACATGATTCAAAAGTTCGAAATATTTTAATTAGTTTTTTAAAGGAATTCACTTTATGTTAAATATTGTTCAAAAATAAAATTTCTTCGAAAAGTACGTGAACACTATACAGAAAAAACGCAATTACATATTTTCGAAATCCAGCGTAATAAAGTTTATTACAAAAATGTAAAACAAAGAAAAAAATTTCATAAATGAAATATCTCGAAAAGTACGACACTTACAGAAAAACCAATTACATATTTTTAATCAGCGTATAAAACGTATTACAAAAATGTTAAAAAAAAAATTAGGGGACTCGAGCCGTACGGGGGAGAAGAGGGGGAGCGTGGGTGGGTTCCAGTAGCCGGCCTAACGGGGGACGTGGCGGATGGAACCCCTACCGAACACCGCAAATACAGCCCTTTCCCGTGAAGGGGGGGAATAGTCCTACACTGTCGTTCCCCCCGGAAGGCGAGAGACCCCGACTAAGCCTGCCATTTTTGTGGTTTAACCCTTGGGGGTATTCCTTTAGTTAAATAATTGTAAGAAAAAACTAAAACTGACGGATGTCCCGTAAAAAGCGTAAAGGTCCTATATATTTTTGATCATGTCCGTTTACTTTTTAAAATATTGATGTTAGGGAATCATAATATCTAGAAAATATATTAAAAACTAAACAAATAAAAAATTCAAAACTGACGGAGTTAAACAACAGAAGAGTTTTTGTTTACAGACATATATATATATATAATATATATATATATATATATATATAATATATATATATATATATTATATATATATATATATATATATATATATATATATATATATATATATATATAATATGTATATATTATATTTTGTTATAGGTACTTTATGATTTCGCCAACCACAATAAAAAAGAGTAGATGTAAAGTTGGTATTGCGTATTCTATTATGCAGCAAGAACTGCCATTCACGCCTTTTTTTCTATTTAAAATTCAATTTAATTTATTTTGATTTATCTTTTTCCGTGAAGTTTAAAAAGTATAAAATATTAAATTTCAATGGAAATAGAAAACCATTTAAATATAAAGAATTTAATGTAATGAAATTATTTTCCTAATAGTCGTAATATCAGTGTTACTAGTAATATGTTTCAAAATTGAAATTATGTATGAAAATAAATTAACACTATTGTTTGGCAAGTACGTTCAATGTTTTGTGTATGAGCTCCTGTATCTTTGTCTACAAATTTTTTTTTTTAGAAGAGCCACAATCCATATCTAAAAAACTACAACAGCTACTGGGAAAAGGAAAATACATTGTTGAAATGATGGTAAAATTTTAGTGTGGGAAAAAAAAAAAAAAAAAAAAAAAAAAAAAAAAAAAATCTCAAACTACAATTTCTAAATATATTTATATACCATTTTGTAAGTTTTTTATAAAAAATATTTTCTTTAGCAAAAAAGGAGAATGTCAAGGAGAAATTTTACAGATTTTGCAAGCTTGGGAAAAAAATCGAATGTCTCAGTCTATCTTGAATGGAGGCATATATTGTACAATAAATTGCTAGTTCCCTTTTTTTTTAACTAAAGAATACCCGCAACCTAGACCGCAGAGATGGCACGAACCAAGATATTTTTTCATTTCGGGGAACTACGGGGTAGGACTAATTCCCCCCCTCCGGGAGGGTCTCCGGAACCCCCGCTCTTTGGTATTTGGGTGTCGTGGGGGTTCCTACCGCCCCTCCATACGGGGTAATGGGAAAAACGTCCCCCCTGTTTCCCCGTCGGCTCGATGCGCCCTCTACATGCCGTGGGTAATACCTTAACAAATGAATATATATATAATATATATATATATATATATACATATTATATATATATAGATAAAAATATATATATATAAATTATATTTATATATATATATCTATATTAATATATATTTTTATAATAACTATATATATATTAGGCCCTTTTTTATTTTTTCGTCACGACATTTTTTTAT
>JABUQX010102454.1:27500-38024 GCA_015478945.1 Trachelipus rathkii
AATGGTCACAATAAAATGCAAAACAAGAAATAGGTTGTTGAATCTTGAGGAAAATATGCGTTTTGCGTTATCAAACATCAGACCTAACATACAATATTTGTGCTCCAAGCATCAAGCACAAATTTACCATTAATAATAATTATTAATCGATTCTAAACCGCAAACTCCAGCTTTCAAATTTTAACAGGTGTGTTTTATAGATATTTTAAATTTAAAATATATTATTATTATTTTTATTATTATTATTATTATTATTATTATTATTATTATTATTATTATTATTATTATTATTATTATTATTATTATTATTATTATTATTATTATTATTATTATTATTATTATTATTATTATTATTATTATTATTATTATTGTAACAAGTGTGCCTCAAAAATTCCACAGCCTTAAATAGGGTGCCGTGAATTACAAAAAGTTGGGAATCTCTGACATAGAGTATTGAAATACATTTCGCGGTTTTTTTTCGAGGATAAGGTCACTTTTGAAGTAGATTTTAATGAGCATTTTTTTAAAGATTTGAAATAAACTTTTTATTCATTAAGCAATAATATTTGCTTGCAATGTTTGATTATAGAGTGATTCTTTTAATATACTTTCTTGTTATATAAAAAAATTATTGCTAACAATATGTAATACTTAATTTTAAAAATACTTATAAAAATTATAAGTTAAGCTAAAATTCCGTCGTTTCTGACGTTTCTATTTTTTGTTTTTGTTTTTTATTTTCGGAAAGAAATTTTATTCGCTTTTAAAAGCTTTTATTTAAGTATTTTACCATTTATGTAACGAAATAGTGTAAAATATTATATAATTTAAGGCTTTGTACAATATTGCAAGATAATAATTATTAAAAATAGTTTTTCTTGACAAAAACCTGTATTTTGCGAACAGAAATTGGTTTTGGTAGAAAATTGCATGTACGCAAGAAAAAGATAACAAAGTTTAAATACTGTAATTAAAAAATAACTATGTGCGCGAAGTTGGTAAATATAATAGGAAAGGTTTTCAATAAAGTTATTATATCACAATCACAACTGGAGTTTTATTATACTTACCAGAGAGAAAACTACGACTACAGCGACCAGAGAAGCAGAAGAAGGAGAAATAACTACAACCCCCTTTACAACTACAAAGACCTTTTCATCGGCAAAGAAGAAGAAGAACTCCCAGATTCCAACTCAAAGAGGCTCTCCAGCTCCGGCTCTGGTTTACAAGAAGACTACTCTTCGCTGCAAAGGGATTTCCTCTCTGGCTTACAATGAGCTGCTCTCCGCTGCAAAGAGGCGAGCTTTCTGCTTCACAAGGTCTAGCTCTTCCTCCATCAAAGAAGGTGGGCCTTTCGCCGCAACCTGGACTACAGATAGGTACAAGCAACTGTGAATGAAAGAGAAAAGAATACTCTCCCTCACACTTGACACTTCAATATATTATATATATATATATTATTATATATTATATATATATATATATATATATTATATATATATTATGATTTTATATATAATATATATATATAATAGTGGCGTAAATTAGAGCCCGCAACGCCCGCGGTGCGGGGGGCGCGAGCCGAGAGGGGCAGGCGGGCAAGAGGTGATGATCATCTTTGATGAAACTCATAATGAAAGGCCTCTTCTCTCTCTTGTATCTATTATATAATATATATAGTATATATAATATATTATATATATAGTGTATTATTTATATTAAGCTATATTAATTATTTTTATAAATTCAGAATTTTGAAATATTAAATAACTATTATTTAATATATATTCTATAACATATTAATTCTTGATTTAGGATATATTGATTTTTTTTTAAATATCAATATTATGATTTTTTTTTTTATCTATCGCTCCCTACTTAACGCGCTCGATCATATTGATTTTAAGAAGCCGATCAAATGGGAACTCAAAATTATTCAGCCTTACGGAAGGTATGCCATGGATGAAGCTTCAGTCTCCAGAAAGGTGTGGCCGAAGCGAAAATGTTGAGGGAGAGTTTTACAAGCTAGGAATAGGAAATTGCAAGAAGCTGGAAAAGTGAGACGCGCTCACCTATTATTTTTTTTGAGTGCGCCTGCGCCCTATGCGTCTATGCGCGGACTGATTGGCTAGCGCCTTGAGCAATATAAATATTCGTCTCAGATAGAACAATCTAGAAATCGACACGCCTAGCGTTTTTGGACCTAATGCGACGCTATAGAGGGGTGGCCGCCTTATATTTCTAAAGAAGTCGTTTTGCGTCTTCCGATATGATCCTTTGTCGCACAGTGTTGCAGGTGGGGTGAATGGTGTTCTGTCTGAAATTAGAGTCTCTTTGGGAGTAAATCTCTTAGTAGCTGTGATAATATAAGTGAGCATGCGTGTGATACGGATAGGGTAAGATGAAGCGCATGTTTAGTATATTTGTATGTTATGAATACATTGCCTCTTTGAGCTCCTAGCAATCCTACTACAAACGCTCCTTCTTCCTCTCAATGTCCTTGATTAAAGGTGAGTCGCATCTCGATTTTCGCGTCCCCTGGCTGAAAGTTTTACAAAAATATGAAGCCGACGTGACAAGTTCTTAAGCCGTTTTCGTTTGGCATTTTGTCTTAGCTCGATAAGAGTAGCGTAATTAGCTCTACGACGCTGATGATTAGAAAAGATATATCGGTTTATGGGATAGTTCCTTCAGAAGATTCGACTCGCCCTATGTTGGCATATTTTATTTAGTTTACTGTATAGAACTTATTGGATTTACATAATTCTCTACTAATATAACTAATAGTAAAAAACAGTATATATATTCGTTATGTATGTAGTACGTAGGGTGAAATAACGTTTATGATGTATAGATACTTATCTAAGGATTTTAGTGAGAGGTTTTTTAATTATATAATAAATATATAAGAAATATATATATACTAATATGATGTGTTATCTCAGAAATATTATTATAATTATTTATTTAGGATAATATTAATATAATAAAAAAGGAGGATAGATATTAGATTTTGGTCTTATATTACCTAAATATATCATTCTTATAAATATAGAGTATATAAAATAATATTTTTATACTCTATGTATATGTAATTATATATTGTAATTAATATTATTTATATATATATAATTAATATATTAATTATAAAAGTTAATTTACACTGGTTTTTTAGAATGATAACATAGTTGTGCCACGTCTTCTAGATTCTAACTTTAAGGTAGTAATAAAAAAAATGCTTTTGTTCTTGATTCATAGGCGAGGTCTATAGTGCGCATGAGATTTGGATGTGTCGGCCTGTTGACCCTAGTCCCGCTTTTAAAATTTGTTTCGCCTTGTGGCTTTGGCGCTACAATTGATGTTGCGTATACCATATAAGCATAGGCGAATCCATCGTTGGCGCAAATCACAGCTCTTATATTAATTATATTCATATATATATATATATTGTATATATATATATTAATATATTATATTATATTAATAATATATATTATATAAGGATATATATATATATTTTATATTATATATTAATTATAATATATATTATATATATATATATATAATTAATATAATATATATATTTAATATATAATATATTATATATATTATATATATTATGGTATAACAGACTTAAGTATTCCTTGTTCTGACCTTCTCTGGGTAGGCAAGCGATTTCGATAATAGGTCGACATACATATACCCTTCGAATACATAATATCAGAAGTGGATATTATTTATTATATTCTATATATATTATTATTTTTAAATATTATATTATTAAAAATAATTAATACTAATAAGAACAATATTATAATATTTTATTTACATGATTATATATATACGTAAAATATTTATTATATCATATAATATTTCATTATTTCTCCTTGTTAATAATAAAACAAGCAAAAATAAATTTATTAGGTGCTATTATTAACTTACTCACGCCGTGCTTTATAATGAGACTATATTTTATACTCACCTAGTATATTGAACTTGGTTTTGCACGATAGCTTATCCTGTGTTTATATTCTATATATATTTTATATATAATGATAAATTTCTGGTGTGTACACTATACTCGAAATTTTATCATAGATTATAAATAGTGAGCCTCTATTAAAAATCCGAGAAGTAACATTTATCCTAGAACCGGATCGTCGTTGCGCAATGTCATGACTCTAGTATCCTATATAAGCAATATACAACGCTTGTATCAATATGTCCGTAAAATTAATATTATTGCGTAATGGGTTTTGATTCGTTGTCGGGAGGATCTTTCTCGTCTCCTCTCTCCTCTTTCTCTCTCTCTTGTCAATCTCCTTAGACTACTTAATAGTTTGTCTTTTAGGTGAAAAATTAAATAATATTAATTTAGTTAAATAAATATCAACTCAAAGATGTTGATTGTGTTACTAACAAACTTTAATCATAACCTAGACTAAAAAGCCGTACAGTAACCTATCTAGACGGATTTTGTCGGTTGCCGTAAATCTTACTAGACTACCTAGATAGTTGTCTTTAAGTAAAATTATAATATTTAAGTTTAATAAATATGCTCACAGGAAATGTTTTCAATCTCTTCATACTTTAGCATGCTTTTCCTTTGCCACATATGAACGTCAAATAATGAGTACATGTTGTTTCCTTCTGCCTCGTGTTGGAATATTTTTCTCCTACTTCGGTAATTTCACATTCTTTTTAACTTTTTCAAACCTTTTTATCTACTATAAAGCGAAAAATGTTGCAAAATGCTAAAACTGTAAAATTTTTACAAAGTTCGAATAAATTTTTAAATTCATATGTTTCAAAAATGGAACCAAAGATGTAACGCTAACGGTTCGTGTTTAAAAAATTAATGAGTTTCGTATTTATATATAGTTTTTTCCATTTGACCTTCCAATATGCTCTTATAATATAACGCCTGTTAACAATCTGGCTGTTTTATTCCCAAATGGGTTTTTTCTAGATATTTGTAAGTTAAATTCGATAAAAATTCGATTTGAAATAAGAATAATACCATAGTTTATCATATATTATATATATTATATATATATATATATATATTTTTTATATATATATATAATATATTATTATTATATACTATATATATTTATATATATATATATATATATAGATTTATCGATTTTAGACTGATATATATCCGATATAGTGTATCGACAGGTCGAACAAAGTTAATCTTTACCTATATATATGGCTCATAATTGGTTGTCTGCTTTCAGTTAAAGCTTAAGGTCAATTTTTTAAAACCTACGTTATCAGACAAAATGTACAGCGAGCATGTTCAAGATGCACATTTTTTTTAAACAATGCAAATGAAATAGTTTATATAATATAAAATAATTACGTTAAGTGAGGGTTATGATACATTAAGTAAAGTTATGTTGAGTTACCGTTAGTTTACATAGATTTAAACATTTTTTAATAAATATTTTTAAAGGTGTGAAAGCTCTTTTATTACTATAGTTTATTTTGGGGACTATCAAATGGTGACACCATTAAGAGAATGTGTTGGGGATCCAATCCATATGTATATGGAGGTGGAGGCAGATAAAGACATGATCCATATTATTTATATATATATATATATATATATATATATATATATATTTAGTATATATTATTATATATATAGTATATTATATATATATATATATTATATATATATATATTATATATATTATATATATTAATTATATATTATATTATATATATATTTAATATACCATCACATGAATTTAGAAATTGTGTTGTCCTTTTATATGCTCGCTATAATTATAAAAGCACCTCATGTATACACTCTTATACCTGAGACAGGTTTATCAACTTATTCTCGAAATATTATATATAGAAAACATATAAAATTATTTTTATATACCTTATAAGTATATATAATTATATATATATATATATATATATATAATATATTATATATTATATATGAGTTTTCTTATATATATTATTATATAATATTATATAATATTATATATATGTATATTATATTATATATATAATATATATATATATATATATATATATTATTTATTATATTATATTATATATCATATATTTTCCTTTATATATATATTATATATATATATTATATATTATAATATATATATATATTATATTTAGTATTATATATAATATTATATATATATATATATATATATATATATATACTATATTATATATATATATATATAATATATATATATATATATAAATATATTATAAATATATTATTTATATATTAATATTATTATATATATAATTATATATTTTATTTATTTATATATATATATTATATATAAATTATTATATATATATATATATATATAATATATATATATATATCAGGATATTAACATATAATATATTATATATAATAATATATATATATATTATATATATTCTTAAATTATTATATGTATTAAATATAATATATATATATATATATATTATAAATTATCTATTAGGTAACCTGTCAATGTTGCTCTGCCGAAATCCCTCAGGCGCATCCGAATCTTCGAATGTATCGACCTTTCCACATTATCATTTTCTCCCCTCGACAGAATCGCCTATTCGAAAACATCTTTCCATCTTTTTCTCGTGGCCAAGTCTTTTGTCGGATACCTTCCAAATAGCCCATCATGGAAGGTATCTCAAGTCTCTATTTACTCCGCACATGTCCAACCATCTCAGCTGGGTTGTCTCTCTATGCATTCACCTTATTGGGTGATCTCCTAGCTCAATCTCTTATGTTTAACTCCTACTCTGTCCCTCAACGTTAATGCCTCTCATCAAATTCAATACTCGCATTCCGGCAGCTTCTTTTACTTTTTCTTGTACGTGCTCAGTAACGCAACTTTCCGACCGTATAGTGTATTGGAGTATATGTTGTATTATTGTCAGCCTTTACCTCTCCGCATTACTCTCTGCTCGTCAACGGGTACAATCCCACATTCCTTGTGTCATTTTGTTATTCTGTTCCACATATAATCCAACTTTCTCATCAAAATTATACTCCTAGATAATTTGAATCTACTGCTGTTTCACTATCATCCATCCATGAACATCGGTTATTTCATCTTACGATAGTCATTAAATCTGATACAACCAAACCCCATCTCTTTCCCCTTCATAATTCATTCAAAATTTCACTGCCACATATATTTCATGTTGTCTCCTTTGTCACCACCGCCGCATAGTCCGAGTACAAAAGGTATATTCCCTATCTCTCTCATCATATTTTCTTTCAAGAGTTGTAAGATACACTTCAAAAAGTAAAGGGACAGCACACTGGCCTGCCTATTACAGTCTTCGTTTCAAATATTTTTCTCTTCCATCATCCGCTCTAACGGTGTTTATCTGATTGGCATAGCTATCTTTATTATTTTTCTTAGCTTCTTCTTTATTTTGTTTTTATTCATACGCAAGGTCTCCATCACCTCCAAATCTCTCTCTTTGTATGTTATTAAAGCTTTCTTCTAAAACTAATAAAAGTGATGTATGCTGTCTTATTCCATTATATGCCCTTTGCCTATCATTTTTAAAGAGAATATTTTTGGGAAGATGTTTTTGCCATTCTCCGATCTTTTTCTCTAATTCTCTCCAGAGTCTTTTTTTTCTATTATCATCTCGTATTTTTCTATTCGCTCAGTCAGCCGCATGTTTCTCTGCACTTCTGGACACTCTCCTATCTTCCTTTTTTTTTAATGTTATTGGCCATATCACGTTGGCTTTTTTTCAAATCTGTCCGTAATGTTCTCCCTCCAGATTACATCTATAAGTTCTGCATCCATTCCACATACTTTCTGTTTTGAACTATTTCTTATTCATACATCGATTCAGGACATTTCAATTATTTAGGCTCTTTATAGTTTTGTCTCACTTCATGCCATTTTTATGGTTCTAGTCTTGCTGTCTCGGTTTCATTTGTGGGTTTCTCTCCTTTATAATATATTTCTCGTCATTAATCCACATTAAATAATTCTCAAAAATATTCTCTCCGTATCTCCTCGGCTTTTCCATTATACTACAGGTTTTTTTCAAGTTTTTTTTTTATTATTATTTTTTTTAATATGCAGTTTGCGATTAGTTGAACTCTTGTAATCTTAATCTTTTAACCCATTTCATATATACACTTCCAGTCTCCTATGTCATCCTCCAATTCTCCTCTTCCTTTATTCCATGACAAGTGATGTTTCGTCTCCTTTACTACTTCTGTCGATTCCTCTCCAAAACTTAAGTTGTCTATTTTCCTCTTCCTTGTTTTATTCAGATAAGCGGTATTTTTTTGTTTAATTTCCCTTTACACGTCCTCTGCACTTTCTCATTCCACAAACATCTTTTTCTTCTTCATTACTTATCTATTTTGTTCCAACTTTCTCGTGCACTGCTCCAACTTCTTCTGAACTTTCCACCCTCTCTGTGTTCCGCAGTTCTGAAGATTCTTCATCTTTTTCTAACCAGCGTGTTGTTGAAATCTTCTCTGTTTTGTTTCATTCTTTAATTTTTTCTATACAGTACGTTCTTGGTTAATTTTTGTTTCTTTTCCTTTGTCTCATTTTATTTTCCCAGTCTGTGGTCTGAATAGAGACACCGATGGTATAATTTACATCCATGAACACCTCTTATCATTGCATTCTAGATCTATCATAGTTTTTCGTGTAATTAAACGGCTTTTCCTGAATTACACGACCATTTTCACTTTTTATCTTCATGTTTTTAAAAAGGTGGTCATGATTGGCGCACCATATTCTTATGGCAAGTCAACTTAATCTCTCTTCATTATATATATTTATTATATATTATATATATATATATATATATATTATATATATATACTATATATTATATATTATATTATTATATATTATGGGCCTTTTCTGTTTTACGCTTCTGGGTCAGTTTTGATTTTTTTTTTTTTTTTTTTTTTTTTTAATATATTTCTAGTATATGATCCTAATCAATTTAAGTCGGTAACAGGCCATGATATCAAAAATATATAGCCTTTAACGTTGTTACGACTCCGTCAGCTTTCATTTTTTTTTTTTTAATAAGGAATACCCAAGGGTAAACCGCAAAAATGGCAGGATCGGGGTATCTCGGCCTTCCGAGAGAAGGGTAGGCACTATTCCTCCCTCCGGAGGGTCTCCGTAACCCGCTCTTTGTATTTGGGTGTCCGCGGGGTTCCTCGCGCCCCTTCCTAGGGTTAATGGAAACGTTCCCCTATGTCCGTCGCTCGAGCCCCTATTTTTTCATATTTTTAATAAGCTTTTGCTGATTCCAAATATGTTATTGGGTTTTCGGTAAGTGTGTTACTTTTCGAGATATTTCATATAGGAAAAAATATGAAGTCTTTTTTTTAATTTTTGTAATAGCTTTAATATCATTGTTGAAATAATAATTGTTTTTTCTGGTGCGTACTTTTTTTGAGATATTTCATTTTGTTTAAAACATATCTTACAAAAATGTGATTTTTAAAAATTTTTAAAAAAAATATTTTCGAAACTTTTGAATCATGTCGTTACCACTGAAATTTTGTTGGTATCATAGTAGCAATATATTAAGAACAAAAAAAATAAACTGGACCCAAGCGAAAAACAGAAAAGGGCCTATATATTTTATATTATATATATTATATATTTATATATATATTTATATAATATATATATATATATATATATATATATATATATATATATATTATATATATAACTATATATATATATATACTTTTATTGATATATATATATTATTTATATGTATCAACCCTTTGAAGAAGTTAGATACAGTGATAATGAAAAAGGGGTAAATTACTTTTTTATTTTATTTCCTAAGACTATTATCAAGTAAATAATTGTATCGATGTTTAAAAGTTAACACAATGGGCCAGTTCACAGTTATTAATAACATTGGTGAAGGTTAACATCATAATTTTTATAATCAAAACACAATCCTCCGGTCTTTCAACGAGCCGAAGCTTAAAATGCGACCTCTCTTCTTGTAACAATCAGGCCTTACTGCATCTCTCCTCTTATGATCCGAGACGCTAACTGACTCTTATTCCCTTCTACCCCGGGCATTCCGCTTGGACTCACGTTTCCGTGGCAGTCCATTACATTTGAAAGTGCCCTCACAAAAGAATCGTTAAATATTTCTCTTATACAATGAAATAATAATTAAAATTTAATGTACTGATGCATATATCAAGTATACATAGTTATTATAGTAAGGGTAGAGAAACTTCTCCCTATAAGTTTTTTTTTTTTTTTTTTTTTTTTTTTTTTTTTTTTTTTTTTTTTTTTTTCTTTTTTGGATATAATTTTTGGGGGTCTGGTTACTTTGTTGAATTTCCCATAAATTTTAATATTTATTTTTTTTACATTTTTTTTTTTTTCATTGATTTCCTTTTGTTCAAGCCTATCATTTATAAAACAAAAACAACTATATTAACCAGCAACTAATTACATATTTATAAAACCAGACCACCGACCA
>JABUQX010102455.1:27500-33918 GCA_015478945.1 Trachelipus rathkii
CGGATTTCTTATAGTTTCTAAAATAGTTGGCATATGTACACAACAACAACCTCTAAATCAAATTAATGACTTACAATTTTAACCAAATAATAATTTCCTACACACATTCTATGCTACTTCAACTATTTTTTTAAACCACTCCGAATTCAACTACGTTTAATTTTAGTCCTTTTATCTTCAAATAAACACTTTTCCCCAAATATCTTACTTACCATATTCCCCCATCTTTGTGACAGCCTCTGACTAATTGGAATGTTACGAACCCGCTAAAGCCAATGCAACTCCTTAGTATTTGTTAGCATCTCCGATGGTATTACATCCTTTGCTTTTCTAAAAAAATTTCATTTGCAAACTTAGTTTATATCACTTCACTTTTAAATATTTAAGTTCTCATTAGACAATAAAAAAATGTGTTGGGCGGTTCTTGCGGATACTTTGGCAAACAAACTGATCACAAGATGTAAATTATGGTAATTAATCCCAATTTAAGTATACATTGTATCGCTTCAGTTTTCACACATTTATGTGGGATGGAGTTCATCATTGAAAAATTTTCTTTGCACATATTTTCTTTTAGCTTATACATTTAGCAATGAAAAGTTTTCAAAGCCTTGCTACGGCCTCCAACTTTCCAACCGTTCTTGATCGGATCACCCTAACCTAATACAGGTTTTTATTTCCGAACTGCTGCGGATATATGCAAACCTTCACCCACGCACAGGTACATTATAATAACTATATATGCAATAATTTCTAATTTTTGCAGATTAGAAAATTTCGTTCGAACTAACTTGAAATCCTTAAGTTCTAATACGCCAATATTTCACTTTCACGTAAAGAAATTATAAATTTCCGCATATTTTAAAAATATTAAAATAAAACTTATTTTAAAATTTATTTAATTTTTTTATGGAATACACAAGTTCATTTTTGAGGTTCGAAAGATTTTAACATTCTCTGCTTACTAAAATTCCAAATAAAAAGGCTACAAGAAATTATATCAAAGTCGCAAAGGATAGAATCAGAACCCAAAGAATGTGCGAGCGAGTAGCATTCTAAGTTTTTACCAGTTCTCTTAAGATTCTGCTGCTGTATAGAAAATTTCAGCTGGTATTTCTGAAATAAAATGGATAAAATTAGATAAAATTAATTTTAGAATATTTTAATTATACCCTTAATTGGTCCAAAAATTCTTACCTTTAAGGGCACCATCTTCTGCACTGAAGACCTCTATGGTTCTGTAAAGTAAAACCGTATCTAGCTCTGTACCTTCTTCAAAATCTGATCCATTTCGTGGTAAAGCTCTTCGTTTACGTTCCTTGGCAGCACGGGGTTGGAAGCCAACGCTGTAAAAAAATATGGCTACCGGTGAATTTTTTTATTTCATTTTATTTTATTTCTTGGTATGCAAGAAACAATCCATACCTGCAAGGTGGAAGGGCTTCGCATTTTTTGTAGCAAACTTGAACGTCACATTGTATAACCACTTTCTGCGATGTTGGAAATCTGAAAGCCTAAATTAAATTAGTTTTAGAAATATACTATTATCTATACATGATATATTCTCACCTTAAAATGAGCATAATGCATATATCTAACTCTATACACTCGTATTCCGATGACTCGACCCTTCATCATTATAACTTCAGATTAAATCTAATTCTATATAAAATACCTACTCTTTTGATATAATACTTCATATGATAATTATGAGCCTCATTAACGCTTAATCTTTCTAATATTTATTATATTTAATAATTGAGCGAGATGTAGAACTAGTAAATAAATTAACTTTATGTGAAATTCTTTTCTTATTTTTTGGAAGACTTTTTTTGCATTTTCATTTCCATACCCACTTTTTCATATCCAATATCTCTTCTGATTAAGTAAAAAATCTAGCAATAATTCCCTTCCCATCATAACCTATTATCATCTCAAGTTTTCTACAAGCAGTACTTGATCGTCTCCATATTCTGTATTTCGAAATATACATTGGTTCATCATATGAGTACGCTTCATCCGTTCGCAAATGATCGCTTCTCGCGACATAATGAGACTGGAGCATTTAGTCACTTAAGTGTGGCGCTTTGATTTAAATAAAACAACTCTGCGAAAACGAGACACTTAATATCATAATTATATATATTCAAAGTTGTCAGAACCTACAACGAATATACCCCACAACTTCCACCTCAAAAACTCATCGACTGTCCCTTCCATCTGTTTCTACAAAATCTCCCAATTGATTATCGTGTACTTCCACCTTCCTCCAAGCAATAATGTGTGTTTATGTAAACGACTAAATTCTAAAATCCAGGATCTTAGAATCCAATATGAAGGTGATGAAAGTGTGAACTACAGAGATAGTTTCAGAAATGTATGAGTTAAATTCTGAAGTGTGTAATGATATAACTGAAATCTCAAACCTTATTTTCCCTAACCAGTCTTCTCTCTCTGTCACTACGCTATACTGGAACTCGTCTCTCTCTCTCTGCTTCTCTTTCGTCACTCTCGTGTTGCCTCGTCAGACTCTTTGTCACTTCACTTATCTCCTCACTCTCTGTGTCTTCTCCTGTCCTCACGCTCTATACAATCTGCCGGTCTTCCATTCTCTCTCGTCCCTCCTCTCTCTCTCTCTCAAGATGGAGAATTTAATATAAGTGGGGTAGAGTAGCTGTAAAGTTATCAAAAAGAGACGATATTATCATGCAACGAGTGTACATAAATGCACAGCACGTGACGGGGGGCATGAGAGTGAGAGAGTAAATTGGCTCACGACGAAAATCCACCCAAAGTCAAGCTTTTCGACCCACAGTGCGAAGCTGTATTAAAATTCTATTAAAGATCATATGTCCAAACCAGTAAAAGTCGTTTTAATTAGCGCTATGTGTGCAGAAATAAATGCTCTTCACTTACTCACACATTACGAAGAAGTTCTACAACTGATTTCTGAACGCACTATGTTAAATAACTCCGAAGTCCAGTCGATCAAGGTTTAAATTTAAATATAAATCTTTAATATTGAGAAAGGCGCTAGAAAAGATATATGCCTATGTGCTTTAATCTACATTATGCGAGGCAAAGCTAAAAGAAATCAACTAGTCATGATAACGGTGTGGAAATATTAGCAAGCGATCTTGTATTCTACATATGAGAGATGCAAGAAGGTTCAAGACAGTCAAACATATTATGAAAATTAATAATAAAATTTTAGCAAATATTGTTTATTTCATAACGAACACTTATGCTCACCTGCAAGGCACAGCGCAGCAAGCTAGCTACAGGGAGGCTTAATCCCGTCCAAAAGTGCAGGCCATCATCAAGCTACTTGAACGCCCCAAACCAGCACTGGCAGCTGATAGCCCAAGCATCGATCAAGAAAGCTCCAGCACCGATCAGTTCCAATAAACCGCGCATCTATGATCTCAAGTCCACACACACAACATTTCACATCACACTGTCATAGAGGAACCAAACATAGACAATGGAATCAATTATGTCCAGCAAGGTTTTATATAGTTACACATTCCAATAGGTCACGATTTACAGAATTTTATCAATATCATCAAATAATTTCACACCAGACTAAACTATATATTTCAAGTATAAAAGAGAAAGACAGCAACATCATTTATACTAACATATTCTCAACCATTGACAAACATTTTTTATTATAATTTTCAGAACATAGTCACTGCCTCAAAGAAACTACGAAGGTCAAAGAATCAATTCCTCAGTCATATATTAATAAATATTTTCAATCAAATTCTTTTGATTTAAATCACTTTAACTCAACACTTGATACTCATTTTGATCAATCTTCTGACATATCCTATCAACCAGGTTTATTTCTACATAATTTGAAAGAAATTCAGAAACCAATGACCCCAGTTTCACCGGCAAACAACATTAAGAATATTTCTCCTCGAGCTCAAAATCATTATAATTCTATAGATTTAAATTCATTGAAAGCAGAAGAGTGTGTTTTCTGAAATTTGGGCTTCAAGAGAAAATGCAAAATTGGTTATCTTTTTCCAATCAGTCTAGGAACAGAGTTGGTCGTCTCAAATGACGATAAGAACTTTTAGAGATATATATACAGAAGCTATGAAATATATTGCTAATTTTTTACCTCGCACTCATCTAATCAACTTACTTTTCAAATTTCAGAGAGCACATGCCATTTCAACAATTTTTTAGTAAGCATCAATGTCTATCATTAATCTTCAAGATCAATATCTGATTAGTCGTCCAGAACTATAATAAACTTCAAAATAATAATTAATTGTTTTCCGTCTCATCTTTTGAAAAAAGTTGTGAAAAAAAAAAAATGAAAATATTACACACACCAGACAGCTCGAAATCACAAGATGAGTCAAACAATTGTGAGTTGGATTCAAGCTAAATAATAATCAATAATGTACAATAATAGACTTGTATCTATATCTCCTATTTCTCCATAGCAGGTGTTCATCCAAAAGTAAAACCTCAAATAGGTTTCCTAATACTCTGTACTAAAAATTGTAATTTCCTTTTTCCCACCTAGCCTTTTCTAGATAAGTCAGGGAGAAGAGTGAGTCTGTTTTCAAAAGGTCTTTGACTTCACAACTTTCTAATTTAGCAAACATTTACTTTACATAAGTGCGAACGCTATCCTCATGTCAGAGTCTCAGATCAGTAAATTGCCCGTACTAGGTAGTACTATATTAACTTTTCTAATAGCAAATATTCCTTTTGAAATCTATACTTTTATGTTGCAAATAATTTTTATACGTTCTCAGGTCAACTACTCGTAGGGTCAGACTTTCTTATTGACATTCCATTGCTCATAAAATTTTGCATCAGGTAGTGCACACCTGAGTCATGATAATTGGTTTGCTTTAATTTCATTGAAATATTATATTTTCAAATCCAGAAAATCTCCTACATTTCAATCTTTAACATCAGAAAATGGAACAATAACCATAAAAAATGTTTACATGGAACTAGTTATAACATAGAATCCAAATATCAGCCTCCAAACTTCAAATTAAGAAAATTTATGGCAGAAAGTCATAGCCCACATCTTTCTAAAAATCGAAATTGATCTTGTTAGAACACACAGAGGATATCTTGAACATGATAACCGAAACCACATTATTAGAAGATTTTAATACTTCTAAAACTAATAGTCAACCTAATCCTAATATTAGTCCAAACTCTAGCTAAAATGGTAATAACTTACATTCTAATGAATTTTCTTTGGTAAATGATCTTATTATAGAGGACGATATTAAATATAATATTCTTACAAATGACAAAACCATTATAGAACCGTATACAACACAAATTTGGTACTGGTTAGCCGAATCATAAGTGGTAACTTCTCCAAACAGTTTTATTTTAGTTATTGATAATAAAAAGGATTTGATTTCTTTGTTAATACTCTTAGCATTTGTAGAAACAATAATATTCTTTTA
The DNA here is from genome assembly GCA_015478945.1 of Trachelipus rathkii. Taxonomy (NCBI): domain Eukaryota; kingdom Metazoa; phylum Arthropoda; class Malacostraca; order Isopoda; family Trachelipodidae; genus Trachelipus; species Trachelipus rathkii. Next base: position 32,960 of record JABUQX010102455.1, read on the forward strand.
GAGTGCATTAATATTTGAAGTTATCCTATTCATCTAGATGCCTACATAGTCCTGATTGCTGAATCACCCATTCTCAAAAGAGAGAATCTTTTTCATTCTTCCAATGTGATGTCTTCTTGTGTTGAAACTTCTTCAAAAGAATTATCTGATGCCGAAGTAAACGCAGAATATCGTAAATTCCTTCTATCTATTTCTCCTAAAGAAGAAATTTTTTGTGTTTAGAGAACTCCTAAACGATTTGAGGAAATCTTGAACTTCCCCGTCACAAATAGAGATGTTATCTCTTCATCTAATGATCATGTGGAAGTTACCGATAAAACTGACATTTTTGTAACTTTTACTGATAATGCTCCACGTGCCATCTACAATAAAACCTATTGTTTTTTTCATAGGTATCACCATTACATAGATAATTGGGTACAGGTTAGTTTGGAGAAGAATATCATTTACAATTCAGAATTCCATTCTCAAGACCGCTTTTGGTAATTCTTAAGAAAAATAGGTAAGTTCTAGTCGTTATAGATTTCAGTTTATTCAACTAATATACCTAAAAAGCAAATTCCACTAAAATGCATAAAGGAGATTCTTAGTAGATGGCGAACTCAATATATATATATATATATTATATATACTATAATATATATAATATATAATATATATATATATATATATAAGTAAATATATATATATATATATATATTATATATAGTTATAATCAAGCAATTTTTCGCCGAGTTTTTTAATTTTAATAAAGGTTTATTTAGTATATTTATTTAAAGTTTTACAGCGGTCCTTTACATAAATGTTTAAATAACCGTAGGCTTTCAGTCCTATAAATTTTCTGGACCATCTCAGACGTTTGTTATTTTTGTGAAACTAAATAAAATTAAATAAAATTTTGTAAGATTTTGTGTAAACCAGTTGAAATATGAAAAGTAGTTTAAATTGAAGTCCTAATG
>JABUQX010102456.1:0-15515 GCA_015478945.1 Trachelipus rathkii
GGAACAAGAATTGAAATCAAAATATTCCCCCGCAGACCTAATGATTCGTTACTTTATGTGTATGGAATTGCTTATAGATGCTTGAAAAAGATCGAAAAGGAAATGATCTCGTATTCATAAAACAATATTTTAAAAATAAAAAACTATAAAAAAAAATAATTTCAAAAATATTAAATGAAAAAAAAGAAACAAACTGATTTTCTGTCTTCCAATATAGTTTTATAAGTCAAACTGGGAATCCTCACATTACATTATAAAATATCAGGAAAAAAATGTGCGTATCAGGCAAACCTGAAGCTACGAAAAACCTAGCAAACAAACAACATGTGCACATTGCCAAATCCAGAATACACTGGAAAAATCTCTTTATAGATAATTCTAGTAACAAAAAAACAAAAAATAATGTAGAAATAGAAACTACAAAAAAAATATTTTTTTAAACAAAACAAAAGACTCAACTATACACGAATCGACCATATGAAAAACACACGATACATACAAAAAAGAACAGATAAAAAAAAAAAGAAAAATATATTTTTAAAATAAAGATTAAAAAAAAAACAAAAGAAGATCGACAGGCCGAAGAACAGAAGGAACGGTGCACTCAAAGAGACTGTAAAAAAAAAAAAGAAAAATTTAAATATCAAACTATTTAGTTAATAAACTGACTCTGCAATAGCTTCAAAGAATACACAGCGCTCCAAATCAAATGTATAGCAGATTAAAAAGAAAAAGATATGATAATTGATAACTAATAACTAACATCAGAAAAATAACACCGTATAATGACTAACCATTTTTTCAAATAAAAAACATCAAAATCTTGCACTGTTGGGAAGTATTCAAAAGTTATTATCTGCCCGCCAATTCTTATATAGAAGGACAAAGAAAAAAAAAAAACAAATACAAAGCCTCAAATGTTTCATCTCAAAGTCTGATTAGACCAACATAGTCGACAAAATAATAGCAGAGACACATGTTCAAATTTACACAAATCAATCAGTATACGGTTCGGAAAAAAAATTCAAATATAAAAAAATATATACTCAAATCATCATATTAAAATAAATTACAAAACAATAAAATAATAACACTAAAACAACGATACATGATAAAAATGATAAAAAATAAAAATAAAATAAAAAAATAACACAACTAAAAAACTATAAAAAAGTCTCAAAAAAAACACATGTCAGAAATTGGACAATCTAACTAGAATAAATAACAAAAAACAGAAAAAACGACTCAAGACTTAAGATAGAATAAAAAATCAAAATAAAACGACAATATACCTAAAATCAAATATAAATACAACAGTACATAAAAACCAATAGTAATAGTAAAAATAAAAAAAAACTAGAAAACAGTAATATAAAAACAAAAATAAAACACATACATACATAAACTCAATGAAAAAATAAAAAAAAACATAAATAATACAAAAATAATATATATAATCCGAAAGAACGACAAGCTATTAGATATCTAAATGTTTGCAGTTGAATTTAATGTCCCAAAAAAAAAAAATCGTATTCCAAACCAGTTTCGGAAATAAGAAAAAAAAAAAAAAAAAAAAAACACCCCCCCCAAACAACCCCCAAAAAAAACAAAAAAAAAAAAAAAAAAAAATAAGTAAAAAAATTCTGTGTAAAAACCAAAAATATATTAAGGCAGGAAGTGACAATCCTCACGGGCCACCACCCCCTTAGCCACACAAGCAACGGCAGTGAGAGGAAAGGCACATGGAATAAAGTTGAGCTATTGTTTGCATAATGAGAACTTACATGGGACTAAATTGACCTATATGAAAAAAAAAATAAATAATAATAAAGCAAGGTCAGAATAAGCCAAATAGAATAAACACACATAGATCAAAAAAACCCAAACCCTCAGCCCATAAAAAAGATCAAGGACCTTATTTTCAACCACCTACACATGAGTTAAAAGCACTAAGTGATGTAGCTAATAAAAGTACAATATTAGTCATCGATTAAAAGATACTATCTATCGCCATGTACAAAAATCTATTTAAAGTCTATCTTGTTCACCATGCTCTCTTGTAAGAATCTTTACTCTTTCCATGTCACAATTCTATTTAATATAAAGCGAACATTTCTCAAAATTGAAACAAGGCCGTAATCAGGGGAGGAGGTTGAGAATAACAAAAATAATGAATAAAAATCATATTATAAGACTGGAATATAACACAAAGTACAACAAATTTAAGAACAAAAATTAAAAAACTTTCAAAGTCATATCTTTAAAGGCTTATTTTCCTGTGCAAAAAATTAACAAAATAATGTATATTATAAAAGTATTTGTATTACCATATACAGATCATTATTAGTATGTGACCTTGGTCACACATGTCATCTTTTAGTCTTCTACACATCTTCCCAGTGCACAGATACAATCACAACTGTAATCTTATTAATGATGCACAACATTCAGTATTCCAATTCATTATTTACAGATCTTCTTTTTCATATCATCTTAAATCTTCTTTCCACTTAGTGCACGTATGATCAAATTCATATAGTCCATCTATTTAAGATCTTTCTATTTCAACAATGTTCAATCATCTCTTAAGTCACGTAATTTTCCATGTCATCTATCTAAGTAGCATTATTTCCATTGTCAAGATAATTAACAGTACATATTCTAATTTCCAATGCAATCTAAATATCATAAAGTTAAATAAAACTATGTCTCCACTCACTCATCTATTAAAATCAAACCATTCACTTTATCAAATGTCAATCTGTATACAGATCTTCTTACTTCCAATAGTGCGATTGAAGCAAATAGATCCATCTTATTAAATACTTCTCTTATACCAATGCTCCATCTTTTAGTAATTCTTTTCGACATAGTCAATACTTTACAGTACTTCTTTCAAACATGTCATCCTTTAAGTTATATCTATTTCCGATCGTCGACAGATTGTCACAATAATGGTAAATCATAATAATAAAAGTCTTTCATTTTCACAATATCAATCTTATATTAAGTCTACGTTATTAATCAATGTGAAACGATCAATTTAAACACTCCTCTACTAAAATCTACCCCACCTGTGCGTTGTCACAAACAATATGTCATCTCTGTAAAATCCTTCTTTTCCATAAGTACATTTAATAATGACTTAAACTATTCCATGCTGAAAATAATATTAAGATAACTTCTTTCGCCTGCTGGATATGCAAATATCACTCAATAATTTAAGGGCTTCTTTCCAGACTTCAATCACTTTAAGTTTACTTATTTCACTTGTACATCTTCATAAGTCATAACATACTATTTCGCACTAAAGATGCCTTTGTAAACATATGTATTTTTAAAAAAGACTATCTAACCTTTCAACACAAACAAATAATGTCATCTCAAAAGTTACACAGTTTAAAAATAATGTCAAAACACAAAAATGTCATAATCGATAACTAAAAGTAACTTATACAAAAATAATTACCCAACCAATAATAGAATCACTTGTTTAAAAGTTTTTCTCCAATATCATGAGCTTTAAGCTTTTCCACCTTGTAACACAGCTGATCACACAAGATATCCATTTAAAAAAAACTCGCCTACTCATCTATCCAAGTTCATACTAATAAAGGCTCTTAACAAATAACTTACACCTACAGGAAACACTGCCAAAACCGTATGGATAAAACATAAACATGCAATCAAATACATCATAATAATATCAAGAAGATGATCATTTTTTCACTGACTCCTAAATTAAACCAAGATCACGTTCTTTACACAATGAATAATACTATATAAAGATAACTTACAAAATTTTCCTGGATGGCGTATGATAGAACAAAAATCGAAGAATCATCATTTAAGTCCATCTCTATTTCCAATAACGTAAAAATAACATAATAAATAAAGTCATGGCCATGATAAAATTTCACACATTCAATCATAATATAAAGGAAACTAAAAAAAAAATTAATACACAAACTAAATATGGTAAGTCAAAATATTTTATATCACCTTAAGAAGCATATAGAATAAAAAGTTCGTAAAGCTTACCTAATTCTTTGCCATGTCAGTCTTTTAGTTTACTTTCATTGCAAATATCTTTAACCAAAGCATCATCCATACTATATAATACGCCCTGATAACGCGCCTTCCGTCACTCACTGAACTACACTGCCATATTATAAGTTCAATTTCATCATGTCATACGTTTAACAAGTTTCTACAGTATAATGTTACATTTCATACAAGTTAACCATACTTTCCACCTAGAACTCCATCTCTTAACAGATACCTGCCTTCTTCTAATGTATAGTTAGCCCAACTATCCCGCCGTGAATCTTAAAAAAAGTAGAATCTTTATAGAACCTAGTAAGTACTGGCATTACACGAATAGAATCAATACCCTCTTTACAAGAGTTAATAAGTAATAAAGATTATTTTGCCAAAAAATCAAAGATAAACAACCGCTCTATGAAAAAACCAGACGAAAAAAAAAAAAAGCAAAAGAAATGATGAAACATGAAGAATTGAAAAAAATATGACACTCATCTCTCACAGAGAACGCCTCCCTCGTGCAGCAACCGACACGGTCTCATTCACACCCAAATGGCAATATATCGAACATCTATCAGTGTTACAAACAAGCAATAAACTAGTATGTTAGGCCTAAACTTCACCATGACTGTGTCACCACCCGCAAATCTCATAATACTAGTCAAGACATCGATTCACATTTTCCAAGGGAAAATGTCAATCTATTAAACGATACTTCATCCTACGCAATACTACCTAATACTACATCAATCAATAAAAAGTGAAAAATAAACTGCTTTAACCTCCACGTTAAGCACCTGCACCGATACAAGCAAAGAGTCCAGGCTGTTGATAATTGTCGCACATATTAATGAAAAAGCTTCCTAACTTCCACGATCGTTCTATACGAATTATAGAGTACATCACTGAGTCCTCCGGTCAAACTTCAACCACTATTAGGCTCTTGTGAAGTTGGTGTTATTTCCGTCACTTCAAAGAAAACTTGACTAAGACAATATATATAGTAAACACTACACCCTAAGAGAAGAAGGAAATATAGAGAGGGTAGCATTTTGTCTACGGCTCATTGAGAATTGTGTAGAATAAGCAGACACTATGAGAACACCCCCCAACTTATGATCCGCCCTAAACATACTCGGACATAAAAGTGAATAGTTAAAGAGGCGAACGTCAAACACAACTGAAGATTGGAAAGTCGAATAACTATAAAAAAAATAATAAACACATCTCAGTGGCACTCACTAAAACGATATGCAACATTTAACATACCCATTCATACAAACCATAACTCTCAATACATATCATAAATACGATTGTGAATCAGTGGTACAATCTAAGCTTGCTCATCTATCGACAAAGTGTACTCTGCCAATAAGTATAGTCAAAATAAAACGCAATAAATATAATAACATGTAATATCATTACTCTCACTCCGCGGCAAAATTACCGCGTGGATTACGCGCTGTTACTGCGTTTTACGGCCATAATAGTCTCATGAGTCAATTCACGTGAATAATAGTAGCATAGGAGTACAAAATGAAAGATGAATCAATCCTAAATCGCAGTTTAAAACGTATACCTCCGATGGTCAAGTATTCGTATGTCTAATACACACGAAGCCCTCAGCTGCGCACTGCGAACATAATCGATAGTTTACTAGGAAATATCAAGACAACATAGTGTAGCCTTTTCAAAAGCAACCAGAGTCAGGAGGCTCATAGTATCCAAAATGATGCGATATCGCATCATTCAAGAAAGTGCAGGTGTCGGCATTTGCTTTTCGCGGCTCTAGTTCACTTTAGTCGAAATTTAGAAATTGAGATAATGGCGATCCGTGTGAGTTTTGCTCTTTCTCGCAGACACCATATTATGCCTCACGTTACTATAGATACATAGAAGCGGGTACGAATTCAGTCTATAAGGAATACAACAAAGGATTTGAATCGTCCTCTTACTTTTATCGGAAATAGAGTTTTGGACAAGTGCCCATACCCACCTCCCTCATATTAAACACACATGTAAACATCTTTTTAACACAACGTATCTTCACTTACCAATAAATTCGATACAAGTCAGCAAACTCTCATAAGTCATTTTTCAGCACCCATAACTTCCAACATAATGACACAACCATCCGATGTGAATTTGTAAGCCTCCCTCCTCACTTTATAACAAATGCAGTATTTCCTTAAACTGAACAAATAACGTCAGAAAATTTATGTGACAATTGATCGATGTCAGGGTATAGGTGTTCTTAGCAACTAAAGCGCATTCCTTTCCTAATCCTTAGCGCAGCCTTATGATTCTAATTACCAAATCCGCCATCTTATTAAGGTATTTTATAACATTAAACTAAAACAATGATCTGACGAATAAATATATCAACCACGAGTAACAAATAGCTAGATTAAACTAAAGTAAAATAATACACTCCATTTTTGAATCGCCATGTTGAACAGTCTAGAGATGCAGTTAATATAAGAATTCTTGCCCTAATTTACAGAAAAAGCTCAAATATATGTCTCTAGATCATTTTATAAAAGGCTCAAATAATTTCCATAGCTCAAACGCTCATATTCTTTCCATAGCTCAAAAGCTGAAATTATTCTCATAGCTAAAAAGCGCATATTATTTTTCAATCTTAAAATAGTCATTACTTTTAATCAAAAATACACGGCTGATAAACGAAAATATAAATATCATAAATAAATACTTTAGTAACAATTAGATACCGACATAACAGCAGTATCACTATAGTAACATCTTTCACATTATTATTCCAATTACTTATAAAATCATTTTAAATTCGTGCAAATCTTTTCATTTGTGTTATTCTCGTTCCTCATGGTGTTAAATGGAAATTTGAAGTAGGAACTAGGTAACCAATTAGTTATCAAAACTGATAATACAGATACAGAACTTCATCAACTGAGAGCCAGGAATAGGACAACGCAAATCAACACCGTTATAATGACTAAAATAAATTTGATGAATATAAAATTAAACATGTAGATAATTGTAAAAAACATAATAATAGAAAAAAATATACAGAAAACTACTGCTTATATGGTCAATGACAAACTACGAACACAAATTTATAATATATACCCATAATAATTATACTATATAGTACACAAATTCACAATCACATCCAATAATACAAAATACCAATCGCAACTAAAAATGTAACGACACTAGTTCACAGATCATAAAATAAACACTTTAGAACACAATAGACAAAATGTACATATAAAATGAACCAAATGCACATCCCGTAATGAAATCATACCATCTGATATGGAACATACCGAAATAATAATTAATAATTAGCATAATAGTCATATACTTATGTCTAAAAAAAAATTCTAAAAATTATTAATGAGTTATTTAAAGAGTGTGATTTAAAGAGATGGTGTTATTTTGGGTAAAAAGAAAAGCTTCTAGCAGAAGCAAGTAATTTTCTGATATAATTAAAAATTATACAGAATACAGTTATTTAATTTAAAAGAAACTCTAAGACAAAACAATAAATAAACATACTATGCAACCGCATAATTGGATCAACCAAAATACTGTAAATATTAATAAGTAAAACACTCTAACTATGACCAAAGAACACAACTCCTTTTAAAATCAAATAAACAAATAAACATACATAATTAAGATAAGGCAAAGAATCTAATGTCCCTAGACAATTTAATATTTTCAAATAAAAATTTAACCTAAACTAAAAAAAAATAATTTTATCTACTCTTAAAAACTCTGAATAACATTTATTAAATACAGTACATCTAAAAGGAAAAAGAGACCCCATATTAATAAATAATACATTAAATCAAATTTCATGTCAACCATCATGACTTCTTAATATAATCAGCCAATAAGATCCTAAACCTGAAAAAGATAAAAATAAAAAATGAACCAGCACCCCACAATCGAAATATATCCTAAAAAACGTCCATACAAACAATGTTTAAAAATCTAACTCAAAACAATAAAATTACAATAGCCACCGATTACGAAAAGCATAATAAATCACCGAGATGTTTATCCATTACCAATACCGAACAAAATGCACAAAACGAACAGATAAAATCAAATAGTTTAGCACGAAAATCAAAAATGAGGACCCAAAAGTACTTAACAGTGAAGAGAATCTTGAGACTCCTAAATAAAAATCTAATGCAAATCAAATAGGCTTACTACGTATTTACTTGAAGAATATTTCTGATTGTTAGTTTAGCTAAAACAACATAGTGATTATTTTAATGTAAAAGAGAATCAGGCGAAAAATTTGATCGATCTTTCTAAATACTTTGTAAAATGCTTATTCCGATAACAAAAATATTCTTCTCAACAAAAGATAAACAAGACGTATACGATAACTTATAGGAAGAAGAGCACGTACTCGAAAAATCGTTTTTCTTTTTGACTTAATAATTAAGGTACGAAATTGGAAGTATGGCAGGAACAAAAGATCCAAATGTATTACCCATAGACAAAAGAAAAACAGAGACGATATTTTAAAAGATTCACAATCATTGAGATAATTTTAATAGATGTGTTGACTCCGAAATCAAGAGAAGGATTTCAATATGAATAAAATAAGAAGAGAAATAAACTACAATTGGAGGAAGATTTGACTCTTGAAAAATATTTATATGCAACAGAATAGAGAAATGTTTGCCAAGTTTGTAAGTGGAACTTTTCAATCGAAAGTTAGATAAAATTACGTAACTATTATCCTGAAGAGGACTGGTTATAATACAGAGGATAATAAACTCGCAATTAAATACCTAATATAACGTCGATTGTGGAAACGAGAGATAGTATAGAACGATCTCTAAGGCACGGTTGAAAGTATGAAGGTTTTAAAGAAAAGAGTACCTAGTATTAAGTAGGATTATTTTTTCAGTATTGCCGATAGTGTGGAGGAAAAATAGATACCTGCATTATTTATGATAATTAATAAATGTTACTAATGACTCTAAGCAGTTAAAGCAAATCAGTCGCCTAGGGACAAGCATCCACTCTCTCTCGCAAAGAAAAGAAGAAATCACAAAGGAGTAGCAGTATTGATGTAAATGTACTGCTATTTTATTTGAAGATCAGGATTTTAAGAAGGTACAGCTTTAATATGAGAGACGAACAACGAAACAATTGATATGTAAAACTCTTTACGAGAACTTTGATATTCGAGATACTGAGTGTTAAGTACGCTTAATTGGTTAAGAATACATGAGATTAGCTCAATGGATTATATTTCGTATTAAGAATTATGAGAACATGAAAGTCTATGAAATAATTCGTTGCAATTATTGGCCTATTTTATATAGACAAGTTGGTTCATATTTCCCACCAAATTAGATATTCAAAAGGGTAAAATCAGGAGCCCTTGTTGACCCAGAAATCTTAAGGTCCTCTCAATAATGATCGAACGACTATTTTTTGGTTTTGGTTTTATTTGATTATTCTCGGAGTAACCATTATCACTTGCACTATAATGATCGAACGACTTTTTTTTTATTATTTGGTTATTCTCAGAGCAACTACTATCACTAGGAGAAATCATCATAAATTGTAACCTTGAAGGAAGTCGATCTTCTCTTATGAGAGAGCTCCAATCCATCCAACGATTAGGCTAAGTTTAATCTAGGAAATCCACACGAAATTCCAGAGGCACCACATACTGCATGCTGTAGAGACATTGATGCTAGCAGAACATCTTTCAGTTATATTATCTTAACCAGCGAAGGTAAATGTTTTGGCGAGGTCAAACTCCTGCTCCGTCTCCATCATTTTAAAATTCAAGGCTCCTACTCCGGTTCCACAATTTCAAAAAAGTTTGGATCCGGCAACAATATTTTAAAATATGCGGCACCTGCCCCTGTTCCGAAACTCTTTATTTTAAAGTAAAAAATTTTTTGCTCTGGGCTCCGGCTCCGGCTCTGCAACCCTGCCCGTAATATGATTACTGAAAAAGTATAGCACAGTAAACTAGTTTCTAATAATACGAAATTACATATTCATCAAAAATTTATGTTGGAAGTTACATTCAACCGTTACATATAGATTATTGTGGTTGAAAGTCACACTGTATGGGTATTCTAAGTATAATTTACTCTACCTAAAATAAAAGCTAATTTATGGGTGAATACAGTGTGGTTCCTGGAGGTCAGGTGGTTGAGAAGTCAACCTTGTCAAAAATATAACCGCTGTTTGAAACCATTCGGTTTAAGACTGAAATTTGTGCAAATGAAAAGGATACAAACTCTCAATATTTAACGTACCCTGCACAATAGTTCAATGACCTCATGACCTCGAAGACTTACAGAAATCAATGAGTCTTAGACTTTGTTTTATCAGGAGATTAAACATCAAATTACAATGGTTTTTTCTTATAAGTTCCATTTTTAACTTCGCAACAAAGGATACACTGGAAACATATTGTAATTTGAAAAGAGCCTACGGTATTTCGGCGCAGCTCCTCTGATATTACATTTACAAAACTTATAAATGAACTAAATATTAAGATATCCTTCTTTGCAAATGTTTAATTAAAACTTAATCGACTTAAAAGCAACAGGAGTAGTTAAAACGTTTATTAAAAAACTTTCTAAAATTATAATCCTAAGACTGAGGTCTCTTGTATAACAATTTTGTTAATATTTTGTTTATATTTTTAATAAGGAGAAGGAACAATTTTTTTTCTAGCCTATTGTGTCTAGGTATATATAATTCTTTTTATAATATATCGCATTTGAAGGTTTCCAGATCACTCCTGTAGAACCATATATATATATATATATTATATATATAACAATATATTACTCATATATATAATATATTATATATATATAATACTATAGTATATATATATATAATATAGTATATATACTTATATCGTATATATATATATATATGTAAGCACTCCAATTAACTTTGAGTATTCTCTGCACTTATGCTTCGTAATTAAGTGCAAATTGGTAAAACATTGCAATTATTTAAAAGTGAAATATATATAAAACTTCGTCCTTTTGACGTACTCTTCATCAGAATACAGAGTCAGATCAAATTATTAAGAATCAACAGACAAATCTCACTCAGACTCATTACTCTCTCCACTAAATGTCTCCCTGGCAAGACGAGGTAAACTTCAAGGAAAAGGCTGCGGCTTGAATTTCAATTTCAATCATAAACACAAATCCTCGCACAAAAAAATAGGGTAAAAAACGCGCTGGAAAAGGCTGTGACTACCAATTCGCCTAAGAGAGAGTATCTCAACAGAAGCGGTCCTTTTATTACTTACCACTTTATTGAATTATCTACATTATGTGAATAAAAAACATTCATTTCAAATAATGGACTTTTCTAAATCTTATCTCCAATCCTCTTATATTAGGGTGCTTGCTCATTAAGAAACTAAGCCACCAAACTAGCAAGTCCCACGGACGCTAGAAGAATTATAGCTGATCATGATGAGTTCATGACAACCGTGAAAGATCCTCAGAAAGAAGGTTGGGAAGCGATCAAAGAGGTCGTGAAAAAGTTTTCGGGTAGCAACAAGGACCCTAACTCTAAGGAGATCGTCCGTCGAATGTTTCATTTCCAAAACTTCATCCTTTTCTTCATATTTAAATTTAATGCCACGTCTAACATCCATACAGAACATTTAACTACTAACATTCATCGTTATACATAGCAAACTTCCTTTTCGGCATGGATTTCTTTTCATCATTTTAAGTTTGGATTATGGCAGAAACTTCATTTTGAATTCCCACTACGAACTCTGATCCTTTTCGAATTTCTAATTGTTCTGTGACCTCTCCCTTTTTATGTCATTGAAAGAAATTGTTTTCAAATTAAAAGACCTAAATTTCAAGCAACTTCCCTTCTACATATGTAACTTCCTTTACTGTAAGGATTTTTTCATTTTTAATTTGGATTATGGTCTCTGAAATTTATTTTGGATTCCACTACGAACTTTTTGATTCCTTTTCGAATTCTAAATGGTTCTGTGACCGCTCCCTTTTACTAGGCACACACTCTTTTAAATTCAAACGATAAACCAAGCAAATTCTCTTTTTAAATTAGCCACCAACTTTCTCTCGTAAACTACAGCTTTTAACAAACTATTTACTGTGCGCATGTGATCAAAATCATGGATACATTTAGAAACGCCTTATATTGGACCTTTCCTTGATTCAACGGTTCGATCAATGTGCGCCTATTTAACTCTGTGAATAATTCAATTGTTTCAAATCAATAATTATGTATAAATATTTTTGTATTATTAAATGTTTGTATGTTTGTTTATAACTAACGGATATAACCAATATGCTTATGTTTGAATGCCCCTTTTATTTTCTGTATATATAACATTATTGTATTTTTATGTTTTTCAACTATTTGTATATATGTTTAGATCTTCGGATGTAACAGTTATGCTCGTATTTGAATATTTTAACATTTCTTGTTATATTATTTGCCTTCAAAATGTTTACTAGGTCTACTTATGTCTTCGGACATAATTAGATAGTTTGCATTTGAAAGTATAACTATGATTTTAGTTATTATTTCTTGTATTAATTATATAACATACTTTCTCACTCCGTTTTTAGCGCAGGAAGTAATGTAGTACCCCATTAACTTTGTAAAAATTTTAATTTATGTTCGTTCTTATGCTAAGATTTGACCGCGAGCAAATTTAGATAAGTCAAAGTGAAAATATTATATAAACTCGTCCTTTTGAACGGTTACTCTTCAGATCAGATACAAGTCAGATCAAGCATTATAAGATCAAAGAAAATCTCACCAAGCATACTCTCTCCAGGAAATCCTCCCTCGCGCAGACAGAGGTAAACTATCCCAGGAAAAGGCTGCGACATCGACATTTTCAAGTGCGCAAAACACAATCCCTCGCACAAAAAAGGGTGGAAAACGCGCTGGAGAAGGCTGTGACTACCAAATTCGCCTAAGAAGAGAAAGTATCTCAACAGAAGGGTCTTTTATTACTTTATTTTATTGAATATCTACTTATGTTGAATAGAAACATCATTTCAAATATGGATTTCTAAATTTACCATCCTCTTATTATACAGGGTGCTTGCTCATAAAAGAAACGCCACCAACTTAGCAAGTCCTTACCCTATATATATATATATATATATATATACCCTATTTATATATATATATATATATATACTATATACTATATATATATATAATATATAATATAATATATTATCATATATATATATATATATATATAATATATATATTAGTAAATATAACGTATTAAATATGCTAGATATATATATATTAATTATATATATATATACTATATATATCAATTATAATATAAATAGTAATTAATATAGTCATTATATATATCATATATATTATAATATATATATATATTTATATATATATATATATATATATATGTAGATATAATAGCTAATATACTATATAAATACTACTTATATAGTATTAAATTTATATAGAATACATAATATTATTAAAACTATATATTTATATATATACTTAATTCTATATACTATATAATATATAATATATATATAAATATATATATACGTGCGGTTACTATATAATATATATATATTATATTATATATAATATAATATATATATATATATGTATATATATATAATATATATATATAGTATATTTATATATAATATATATATATATATATATATATAAATATATATATAATTATATTATAGTATATACTATATTACTACTATTATATTACTAATATATATATAATTATTATCGTATATATAGATACTATTATATATATATATATATATAATATATATAATACTATATATATATTATACTTATTACGTCATTATATATATATAATAATAATATATTTTATACTTACGTAATATATATACTATACTATATAATATTATAGTATATATATTATTATATATATATCTATAGCTTGTAAACTTAATACTGCAGGTAATGATCATATACTACTAACTGCGTAGTACGTACTACTACTCTATATATATATAATAATATTATATATATGTACATGTATGTATGTGTTACGTGTGTGTAGGTTTGTGTCTGGGTGTATTAAAAGGTCAAACTTCCGAATCCTCATTTGTATATATTCTAAAGTGAAAAGGATTAAAGCCTTTCTGATTGAGTTCAACTTTATTTACATTTTACTTGTCTTCAGAAAATTTTATTTTATTTTATTTTTTTATATCTATTCTTTATTTTATTTTTTTCACTCTACTTTTACAGTTAAACTTTCTCTCTTAAAAGACAGTTCATTACTTGCTTTCTTTTACTTTTGAGGCCAGAGCGAGTTTTCAACTCAGGATATTCCATGCCCAGAGAATTTGCATTAACACCGGATTTTTATATATATATATAATATCTACAATACCTGACTACTGATATAATATATACCTACTATATATATATATATATATATATATAACATAATACCTATATTACACTATATATATATTACTATATATCTATATATATAATATATAATATATATAAAGAGAGAAGAGTAGCACACTTTCAGCTATGAAATTACCTCCCATTTGGCTAATGGTGTGTAAGGTCTCCAATGACATTCGAGTCCCTAATGGTTCTCTTTTCTCGCGGCTTTATATACCACACTCATCCTCCAGACATCTTACCAGACCATCACCCCTAATATCCCCATTATGCCATCATGCACACGTACTTATATCCACATTCCTCTTTTTTCTTTCTAAGATACATTTACAGACATCTTATCCCTAGTCCCTTGTTGCCCTCAGACGTGATGTTCTGCGTGTCGTAGAAGGCGACTAAATGGGATAGTGGGTAGCTTGGGTTGGCTTTGAGCACTACCACTTATCTTTTTGCCAGGAATGCTAAATGCATGCCTCGGAGAAAGGTCGTGATCACCCGCTGGAAGCGACCTTCTATCTTTCGGCGAAAATGTATGAATCCTATAGGTACATGAAATGTTAGAGGAATAAATGTTGAGAAGATGAGGAGAAAGGTGATGGATGAATTTAGAAAGAACAAATTTGATTTGCTCGCTATGACTTGAAAAAATAAAGATGGAAGGGAAACGGTTTGAAATGAGTCGCGGTGCTTGGTTGAAATTGTGTATTTGCTGGTGGAAAGGAAATTAGAGGGGGAGAGAAGGACGTCATCATTGAGCAATTTTCTTAATTGACGGTGGCACCTGTTGTTACCCAGAGTTATGTTTATAATAATATTTTGTTTGCGTGAAGTATTAGAATTCTAATGGTTTAAAATTTAACTTGTAATAACGGTCAAGGGCATATAGAGGTTGCTGACATTATGTTGCGCATTGAACTTGGTAATGTGAAATGAGTGATCGATATTAGTATATATCATGAGATAATAATTTGATGATGAGGTCAGGTTAGACGATGTAGTATAGATAGGTGGTG
>JABUQX010102457.1:5000-22500 GCA_015478945.1 Trachelipus rathkii
TACAAATTAGAAGATACTCTCTTCTTCACTTTTCTCTGAAATAATCATTCTTAATGATTTAAACGTTCATCACCGAAATGGCTTTCTTCTAATTCTCAAAATACATTAAGAGAGCTTGCATATCACTATTCTATCCACGATGACCTTGAACAGTTGTTGTAGCTTCTATCTCATATCCCTGATCATCTTCCTTATTCTGCCGAACTCTTCCCAGCTCTGGGTTCCTCTGATCACCTTATTTCTATATATTCTTCTATTTCTTCAAGTCTGTCACAGGAAAGGTTTCAGCCTACGGCTAGGAATTATTATTGGCACTGCACTCCTGATAACTGGTCGGATTTATGGTCATGCCTCTTTCATTTCCCATGAAATTAATACTGTATTCTTGGGAGACCCTCGGAATGTGTTGAGTGCATTACCGAGTGATTGTCCCTGGCATGGAGGCGTACATTCCATATTCTTTTTCTTCAACTAAACCTTACAATGGCATAAATCTCCTTGATCTTATTCTAATAGTCACAGAATTATCGTCGTTTTCAAATTACGGAAACTCATGCAACTTATGTTTCATTCTAGAATCGTGCAAAATCTATTTTCCGTAAGAATAAAAACTTTTTTCAAGTACAAAATGCAATAATCTTTCTGATTCCTCCTCGTCACGTCATTTCTAGTATTTTTCAATAAATGTTAACTCTAACTTTATTTCTCTTTCCTTTTTCTCTTATCTTCCAACTCAAACTTTTGCCTCTAATTCCACCTTAAAACATTTCGTAGCTATGTCTCCTCCTCCATTTTTGATTCTGCTCCCTCTTAGATTAGGAATAAGAAGGTGTACGGTCCCCATGGAATTCTTACTTCATTTCTGAAAACTTGTGCTTCCGAACTTCTACGCAATTTTGGTAAACTATTTCTTTCATTTTTTTTTTTACTTTTATCTTCCCTTCTCGTTGGATAAGTGCGTTCATTCAGGCAGTGACAAAAAGAGATTCTTCTTAATCCTACATATTTCGTCCTATCGGTTTAACTTCTGTTTTTCTAAAGTTTCGAATCTATCCTTAACATGAAGATTTGGAGATACCTCAATTCTTCTAAATAGTATCTGAAAACCAGTATTTCTTTCGTAGGACGAGCTCAACTGGTGATTTTTTTTTACTTTTCTCTGATTTTTCGTCCTCTGCCCGTCGGTATTTCGGAGAATTTTTGGCAAAATTGCTGGACATATTGAAATATTTTGATAGCCTTTTACATTCAGGATCAAAATTTGTAAGAACATCGGGATATCAGGTGCATTTTAGAATCAAATTTGTAAATGTAAAATTTTATTTAAACTACTTTTAAATCATGGTTTTGCTCCTAGTTTAAAAAAGCAGTTGTTTATGGTATCATATTAGTAGAGATCTAATTATTTACATTTAGACTAAAATTAATACCTAGACACCTCTAGTATATTATGTTATCTATTACATTCTAGAAAAAAGTATTTTAAAATAAATTTCATTTTCAAATATTCTTATTTCAAAATTCAGAATTTTAGATTAGGCCCCACTAGGTAAATCAGATTACCAAATACATTTTATAATCAAAAGTTGTAAATGTAAAAAAATTATATAGCCAGTTTTAATTCATAGTCTAATAGTCTGGGGTGTCATTACATTTTTATTTTTTAAATTTTACATTCTTAAATAATATAAAAGCCCTCATCTCCATAGCTATATTTAAGTGTTAGTTACATTTGAGGTAAAAAAATTTATATGTAATTTTTCAACTTTAGCTATTCTATTTCATAATTTCGATTCCCAAATTGAATAAACAAATATTTGAGATGTCTTCTCAATAGAACTCTGAAATTTTTACATTCAATAAAAATGTTAAGGTTAAAGCACACGAAGCCCCGTAGTTTCTCCAATATTGTATGAATTCATGTTATCAATTACATGCCAGAAGCAAATTTTGTAAAATAAATTTTCATTTTCAGCTATATTTCATTCATTATTTTCAAATCTACATAAAAAAAAGCAATCAGTTTATATTACAAATATTCTAAGTCTAAAAATTTTACATTCAAGAATAATCTCAGCTACATTCGGGAAACAAATTTAAAAAAATAAATTTATTTCGATATTTAGAATTCTAGATTAAATAAGCAAGTGTTTGCTCTATCTTCTCAGCAGGATTCTGTAAATTTTACATTCAAGATTAACGTTAAAGCCTATACCCAATTAGGAATATCGTATTGTTAGTTACATCCGAGAAACAATTTTTTTTAAATAAATTTTCATATTTTACTACTTCTAAATCGTGATTTGTGTATAATAAGTTAAATAAGTATGTGCTTGGGTATCTTCTCAGTAGAATACAAATTATTTTTATATTCAGAATTAATATTAAAATCCTTGTATCACCAATTTTTAAATATAAATTTAAAATTTTATTCTTTTTTATTTCAAATTTACGACCTAAATTGAATAAGCAACTTGCCAAATTCTTAATTTTTTTGCATTTTTTATAGATATTAAGAGATTGACCCTTTTAAGTACATGGACATTTCAGTTGAATTTGTAAAAGCAAAAAATTCGTTTTAACCATTTTAATTTCGTAATTTTTGGCACCGAGATTTAAAAGTCAATTGTTTGAGGAAATCATATTTTGCCTTAGGACTAATATTAGAGCCAAGGCCCCCTATGTTTATTTTGTTTTCAGTTACCTTTGAGAAACAATTTTTTTTTAATTTTAGTTTTAAGCTACTTTTATTTATGATTTCCACTCATATGATATCATCGTAATTTTAAGAATCGCAAAGTTGTAATTTTCAATAAATTCATTGTTACGAAGTCTAGCTTTTTTACACTTCTGTTAATAAAGTCTTAGAATGTCCTGACTTAGGGATAGGGTACGTCAGCTTGAATTCATAATTTTACGTCACGGTGTGGTTTGAACGGTTATTCCGTTGTTGTTTGATTTAATATCACTAATTATATATACTATATATATTTTTATATATTTATTATTATTATATATATATATATAACCCTGGCCTGACCCCAAGTGTATTTCTTCCAGGTACGGCCACTGATATATATAATATATAATATATATATATATTATATATATATTATATAATATATTAATATATATATATATTTATAATATATATATATATATATATATATATAGATATATATATATATATAATATATATATATATATATATATATATATATCTATATTATATTATATATAATATTAATCTATATATTATTAATAGGAGTATTACGCAAAACGAATTTAACATTTTAAATAATTTATTAGGCCGACCTAGTTTTACCACGTTGGTAAGAATACTTTTTCAAAATTTTAAGGCTTTCAATATATGATTTAAAATTTTAAACAAATATATTATGTAAAATTAAATTAATAATTAAAATAATATAAAGTTAAAATGAATAAATCATATAGATAAATTAAATGATTACAATATTATGTAGTAAAGAGTTCTTGTTTTTAACAAAATCTGCAGTTTCAGTATTAAGCTGTTACTATCTAGCAGGTTTTCTTTAACGAGAGTGTTCGTTTGAGATGTCCAAAATATACCAGGACTTATAACAACTGAAGATCGGGTTCCTCAGTTTGGGAGAAATATTCACAAATTGGTATTCTGTTTATGGTGGCTTTCCCTGAAGGATGGATTTAGCTTGAAATAGGTGAGGATTGATGATTGGTTTGAGTTTATGAATGAAAATCCTTTATGCTCCAGTCTTAATACGTGTGGATAAGGCTTCGTATTATCATTTCCTTTGGTAGGTGGCATGCGCAGGTCACCGCACTTTGCAATGTATATATACTGAGATGAGCCATAAAGGTAATGGAAGTTTTATTTTGAATTTTAGAAATATTTTCCAATTTTGATTATATTCAATATATAAATCTAAATATATAGGATTACTGGTAGAACAGTTTGTTTTTAAAAACTAAAGTCAATTTTACAGGCGAATTTTATACTCATTCTACACAGAAAAAGGCAAAGCCTCATATTCAAATATCCTTAGGAGACTGTTATTTATGCTTGAGATTTGTTTTTATATATATATATATATATATCTGAAAGATTTAGACACACAAAAAACATATAACTTATAATAATATAATATTTTATATATATAACTATATATATATAATATATATATATATATCTTTCTTATATATATATATACATAAAAAAATACATATATATTATATATATATATTTTAATATATGATATATATATATATTTATTAAATAGGAATATATTATCTTTTAATTTAGCAAAGGAATTTCATAATTGATAAATTAACAAATTATATATTCTTATATGTTAAAATAGTATAGGTTCCTATTACATTTACAATCGAGAATTCAACTTAATGTTAATTTAATTTTAACCAACTTTATTTATAATTTGAATTCCTATGCTATTTAAATAGTATCTTAGGTAATTCCATAAAATTTTAAAATTTTGGTTCCTGGATTTACATTTATGTTATTAAGTACAATCGGGATATGGTTCACGTTTTAAATTTTAAGGAACCTAAATTTTTATAAAAGTTTCATATTTATTAATTTTTACTTCAATCTTTCGGCTTCTTAGTCAGATAAGCAAGTGTCTGAAATATCCTTCAGTGAATTCCCAAATGATTATTTATTCGGATTAATCTAAGCGCGTAGGCCCCTTTTAGGTATATTATGTCAATCAGTTTCATTCGAGAAAAATTTTTGAAAATATAATTTTACATTTTAACCGATCTTATTTCAGCATTTTTCGAATTCTAAGATTAGTAGGCAAGTGCTGAGGTATAGTTTCATTATTTATTCTAGTATGTATAAAATATATTATAGGAGGTAATATAGTAATATAATAATATAATTATATATATATTTATAAACAATATATATATATATTTTATATATATTATCAATATATATATAAATATTAAATATTTTAAGTAAAATTTAAAAATAATTTATATATTTTATATATTTATATAGTATATATAGTAATATTTTAATATATAGTATATATATATATATAGCTGAGTGTAGTGTAGGTTGGATTGTGTGTTGTAGGTGTTATTGGTAATAGTGGTGGATTTGAGGGTGGTAGTTATGAGTTTATTGTGTGGAGGTTCTTTAGGATGCTGTTTAATAATTATTGTTGTATAACCATGCACATAAAAACATTTATTATTGTCTTAGGAGGTGTGTGAACTGATTGCATAATAGTAGGGTAGTTGGATATAGTGTTATTGAGAAAGTATTGTGTGAGGTTAGAGTGTAGAAGTATTTAATTAGAGATGGATTATTTTATAAATAATAATAATATAATAATAATAATAATATAATAATGATAAATAATAATAATAATAATAATAATAATAAAATAATAATAATAATAAATATATAATAATAGAAATTAAATAAATTAATAATAATAATAATAATAATGTAGTAATGAGTATGATAATTAGCAGTTTAGCAGTTGAATTTATATTGAGGAATGTTTAATGTTGGTTGGGGTAGGGTGGGTATTGATTAAGTGTTAATTATAGTTAATAGGATTGAGTATATATTATGTAGATGGAATATTATTTATATAGTGGGAATAGTGATAGATTAATGTTATAGGTTGTTGGTTTTTATATAACAATAAGATGAAGTATAATCGCAGAAATAAAAATAATGGAGTATACCCATAATAAAATAAGATAATAATAATATAAATAATTATTACATAATAATATATAATAATAATATAATAATAATAATAATAAAATTAATAATTAATAATTCATAATTTAATAAATAATAATAATAATAATAATAATAATAATAATAAAAATAATAATAATAATAATAATAATAATAATAATAATAATAATAATAATAATAATAATAATAATAATAATAATAATAATAATGATTTTATCGTCAGCAAAAGAGTCATTTGATTTAAACAGATCATTGGTATATAATGGAAATAATAAAGGGTCAATAATAGATACTTGTGGAACACCTCAAATAATTTGAAGTGTTTCACAGCATATTTCACTATTTTAACATACAGTGATCTTTCACTTAGATATGTCTTAAATTATTGTAGTGTATTTCTATTAATTCCGATCTTATTAATTTTTCTGAGTAAGTATATCATGATCTATTGTATCAAAAGCATTTGTAAGATCCAATAAAATAAGCTCAGATGACAATTTTGTATGTAAGAAAAGTCAACCTTATTTATCTTATTCCTAAAAATACATCTGCAATTTTCGTCGCCATGCCTATAATTTATGGTAGTTAGTGTTTTTTTTTTATTAATTAGTTTCTCAATAATAATAATAATAATAATAATAATAATAATAATAAAATAATAATAATAATAATAATAATAATAATAATAATAATAATAATAATAATAATATTAATAATAATAATAATAATAATAATAATACTACTAATAATAATAATAATAATATTAATAATAATAGTAATAATATAATAATAAGTAAATAAATTTTACACATAATAATAATAATAATAATTAAATAAACTAATAATAATAATAAAATAATAATAATAATAATAAATAAATTAGATAATCAATAATAATAATAATAATTTATAATAATAATAATTTATTATTAATAATAATAATTAATGGCAAATTAAATTAATAATAATAATAATTTAATAATAATACAATAATAATAATAATGATATAAAAATAAATAATAATAAGTGGAATAATTATAATTAATTATTTATAACAATAATAATAATAAGTAATCAATAATAATTAATAATTATAATAATAATTAATAATAATAATAATAATAATAATAATAATAATAATAATAATAATAAAATAATAATAATAATAATAATAATAATAATAATAATATAATAATATAAATAATAATAATAATAATATAATAATAATATAATAATAATAATTAAAATAATAATAATTAATAATAATAATATTTAATAATATATTTAATAATTAATAATAATAATAAAAATAATAATAATAATAATAATAATAATAATAATAATAATAATAATAATAATAATAATAATAATAATAATAATAATAATAATAATAATAATAATAATAAATAATAATAATAATAATATTAATAATAATAATAATAATAATAATAATAATAATAATAATAATAATAATAATAATAATAATAATAATAATAATAAAAATTACAAGTGATTAATAGTAATAATAATAATAATAATTATATAAATAATAATATATAATAATTAATAATAGGTTAATAATAATATATAATTAATAATAATTAAATTAATTAATAAATAATAAATAATAATAATAATAATAATATAATAATAATAATTTAAAATAATATATTAATAATAATGAATTAATAATCATAATAGCAGAAAATCTCTGGTTTATGGAAAAACCTTTTAGTGGGGATGGGAGGGACGCTTATATCTGGGAGAGAGAAGAAGACAAGTGTAAATGTTTCAAAAATACCTTTGATTGTAAAGCTTTCCTAAATTGTCGAATTACTTATAAATAGCGTTTTAAGACTTTTATTGCCAAATAATATTACTTATTTTATTTATATTTTTAAAATATATATAAAAACGATTTTAGTCAATTTATCCGATTCAATTTAGTGATTTTCACTCTTTGTATGAATTTTTTTATCACTTCTTTTCAGTTTTACATTTCTACGTTTATTTTATTTCTTTTTTCAATCGCTCAAAATAAATTTTTGTGAACAGAAAATTAGAATTGTCTTCGGACAAAATATCAAGAAACAAGCCAAAAGTGACTTCTTTTCACATCTCTATAAAGATTTATATTCAATAATAAAATTTAAAATATTAGCAAAGGTATAAAGCAAATCAATAGATTTATCCGTATAATTTTCAATTATATCATAAATAAATATTATATCGTAAAACATTATATAATATATATATATATATAATTATATATATATATAAATAATATTTTATATATATAATTTTTGATATTTATAAAATATATTACTATATAATATATTATATTATACTATACTATAAATTATATATTTAATAATTCTCGATTCTAAGTATTTTTAATTTTATAATTTAATTCACTGTGATATTAAAACTTTTTTAATTAAACATATTAAAATATTTCACAAAACAATTAAATTAATTTAACATTACTATATAACAATAATATAATGCCCAAAATGACGGGCCCACTCTAGCTTTCGTCTGGTCCTTTCAGAGCCATATGTTCAAGTAGAAGAGTTACATAGGGGTCCATATTTAATTATAAAGCAGAAGAAAGAATTTTTTTTTTAGTTGGATGTTACTTTATTTTTTAATTTTTTCTTGATGATCCTAAATGCTATAGTTTTTAAATGTGAGAGTCTATTTTTTAAACTTACCGTCCTGTTTGTTAAAAGTTCCCTTGAAAGTGTGTTGAATGACAATAAGATTTTCAATTATAATTTTTCTTTATTGATTTGTGGGGCAGGAGAAAGATTGGTTGGCAATATTTTAGTAATATCTATTGTTATGGGTTATCCGGGTTGATCTGTGTGTTCTTATTGTAACTGCACTGAAATTAGTTTTTATAATATATTGCTAATCCTGTTTTTGTGTTGCTGACGAACGTCTTTCAAAAATCGAAATTTAAGGATTACGACGAGAGACTAAGTGGGCAGTCATTTTGGGCACGTTATTTTATTGTTATATAGTAATGTTAAATAATTTAATTGTTTTGTGAAATATTTTAATATATATTTTTATTAAAAGTTTTAATATACAATTGATTTTATTAAAGGGCAAACAAACCTCTGTAAATATTTACAAACGTTTTTAAAAGTTTGGGGTAAAATATATTACTATACCTATAATATATATCATATATGTATATAATATATATAAAATATTTATTATATATATAGGTATTATATATTATATATATATACTACTAATATATTTATATATAATATACATTATATATATATGGATAAATATATATGTATATATATTTATATAGAATAGTATTAAGTAGGTTATATATATATATATATATAGTATATTTAGTTAAATATTATAGATCTATTAGTATTAAGTAATATACGTTAGTATATATAATATAATATATATATATATAATAACAATATAGTAACTAAATATATAAGTTGATAATATATATAATATTTAGCTAATACTATATATATATATATATATATATATAATATATATATATATATATATATTATATATATATATATATATATATATATATATATATTATACTGTAATATATATATATATATATATATATATATATATATATATATATATATATATATATATATATATATATAATAATATATACCGAATATAATATAATATTAAGCATAAGTGAGATTTAGTTATTATAATAAACATCATTTAGTGAAATAATATATATATATATATAATTAGTATATATAATAAATATAATAATATATTATTTTTTTATATATTTAAATATTTTATATATAGTAATATATATTTAACGAAATATAAGACTAATTTATTGGAACAAAAATGGAGTTTGCATCAGACACGAAATGCCTGCGAGTAATGTGGAGACTCTCTGCTCTCTCTCTCTCTGCTCTCTCTATATATATAATTTATAATATATATATTTATATTATATATACTGGGTAATAATAATAATATAATTAACTATATATAGGTTATATATTATATAGTCAATGAGTATATATATCTATATATACGGTATTAGTAGTGGATATATTTAAAGAATATAAATAGCTGCTCACATATTATATCAAAAGGGCCAATATATATATATATATATTATATATTATATATATATATATATATATATATATATAATAGTATATATATATATATATATTCAGGGGCGTATACATACATAGGGTAGGGAGGGTAGGTAGCTCCTACCAAATATTTTTGAAGTCTTTTTGATAAATAAATTAAATGGTAAAGTTAACTAAACTATTACAATTTATTTGAAAGTGAAAAAAAGAAACTGATTTATAAAATAAATTTAAAAGAAAACAAAGCGCACGTAAGCAATACGGCATTATAATAACTAAATTTCATTTCGAATTTGCCATTCTAACTCTGTTTCTTATGAGTAAAATTTAGTGCTTACGGCGTACATGGATTTTCATATTTCATATAGTAATACTATCAGGGCGCGCATGGCCAGAATCTCATTATTGCCTTGCTGTCGAACGAAAAAATACCGAGAATCCACTTGAGAACGAAACTTTTCGTTGCAGGAAGCGAAATGTAGCGAAGAAATTTAGAAAAAAGAATTTCAATTACCTCTCTCTCTCTCGGTGCTCTCTCACTCTCTATAATATATATTTAATACTTTCTATACTAATATAACTCATATATATATATATAATATAATATATAATAATATATATATATATATATATATATATAAATAAATATATATAGGTATTAATTATAATATATATATATATTATACTATAGTATAGATCATAAAGAGAAATAAGTTTGAATTCTATTTTACGTTGTTGGTCACCTGCAAACTACGTAGAGTTTGTTCTATTTATTTATTTTCGTTGTCATCATTGCACTTGCAATTTATCACTAGTATTTTCTCGAGTAATTTTATTTTCATTTTGCTTTCCTGCCCTACATTTCCTTTATTATACACATCTTCTCTCAGCGAAGATATATTTTTCGAAAGTGATTAAGTGTCCTCTCAGCCTAGGGGCAATTTACCACAGTGAAGTTTTATTTCTTTGAATTTATTAGAAGATTGCTACCCAAGGGAAGAATTTTGATGTAATGTATTACTCGGTTCTTTAACATATTCTTTTTCAATGACTACCTTCACTTTAAGCATGTTCCATTTACATAAGTATTTGTGTTCTTTATATAGATCTCAGTTTGTACCCATTCCACATCAATGAGATCGAAGATTTGTTACTGTTTAGAGAGTATTTTCTGAAAACATTTTCTGTTTTAGCTTTCATCTGACAACTTCCATAGCCAAGTCATTTCATTCTCCATTATTTTATTAAGTGTAATATAAGAATTCTTTTTTATGAACTTATTAACTTTCATCTGTTTACAATTTCAAAGTTTACCTTTAACTATGTAAAAGGTTTAATATCTTCATAACTGTCGAATCTGAATTCAATTCAAATCAATATCTTATATTTAATTCTCCTGAATAAAATCCTGATTTTTAAAATTATTATTGATATTATACATACTTAATTACTTCCTTTTTAAAATCAGTCACTAATTCTGAAATTCTTAATAAAAATTAAATAGAAGCTTTTCTTACCGCATTATACTATAACAATCTCATAATCTCATAAAATATGTAAAATATTATTTTATTTTTTATTTATATCTAAAGTGGATAATGACATTTTTAAATTATGTGTAAAAATGTTAATTTTAAAATCATTATATTTTTGGAATATTAGATTCAAGTGAGCTCTCACAATCTAAAAAATTCACATATTATTATTAATTTATTTTCTTTTTTTGCTCTATATTGTTTCAAGTCTTACCAAATAAGGTTAAGAACAATTTTATTCTTCAACATTTAAATTTTTTTTGGAATAGGCAACACTTTAAAAAAATTAAAATGATTGATAATTAAAGGTTATAAATTACATCTTACCTTAATCCAATATATATATATTATATACTACTATTATATATATATATATATATATATATATATATTTCATAGGATAATTATATTATAATATATATATATATATATATTATATGTAAATACACCTTTAAATATATTAAAAAAATATAGGAGGTTATTCCATATTAATATATAATAATACTTATCATAGTGCATTGGACATGTCACCTTCTGATTATTTATTACAGGGTATATTTTATATAGTGATATGAATTTTATTATATGATAGGTATATATATAATATAGTATATATATGATAATAATGGCATTTATTATTTAATAATATCTATATATCATATATTACCTTATATATAATATATATACCGGTATTATATATTTATACCGTTATATACTATTATATAATATATATATATATATATCATTTATAAATATAGTATTTATAAATGTAATATTATATATTATATACGTATATAATATATATATATATATATATATAAGATAATAAATAGGTATATATATTATATCTCTACCAGCCAAGGATTTCAACCCTTTTTTGCATGTATATTCGCCTCCATTTTTTGGAATAAGCGACAGGAACTCGCAGCGCACGCTATTTTTGAATTTTATTAATTTGGGACTTCTAAAAATATGAAAAATATTCATGTAGTAGTTTAATATAATAATATACATATACATATACATAAATATATTACTCTTTAATATATATATATATATATATATATATATTATATATATATATATATATATATATATATATATATATATATATATATATCATATATATATATAGTATTTTAGGAAGGATGTGTGGATCAAATCTTTTACATTGAAAAAAATGAATGAGAAAATGAGGGAGAGAAGAATAAATCTGTATTTAGGGTATGGATTTGCAACAGGCTATGATAGGGTTAATAGGGAAGCTCTAATGGCAGGTGTGTTAGTGATATTGTGTTGGTGGTAAGCTTTCTGGATGGAATCAAAAGTAAGTAATGACGATAGTGAGGGATGTGGTAAGAATAAATGGTGTGCAATATGTGATTGTTTAGGATAATAGCGGAGTGGACAGGGTTGTGTATGTCTCCTTGTTATTCAATTTGTAAATGGAGCCTTGGGGTTATGAAAGAGATTCGAGGTAGGGAGTGCGCAGGAAATGGGGTTAGAGTATGATGGGAAAATGAGATGAGTGGAGGGTGCCTACCTTATTATAAATGCGGATGATTTGGTTTTGTGTGGCTAATCTAGAAGACTTTGAGAAGGATTGGTAGAAGATTTGTAGTGTCTGTTAAGAAGGAGAGGCTTGAAAATAAACGTGGATAGAGTAAGGTTATGGTTGTGAGGAGGACAGTCCTTCAGTCGTCGAAGTTATTTTAGATGGTGAGCAACTGGAACAAGTGTCTGAGTTTAATAATTTAAGGATATATGTTGGATGGGAGATTATGGGGAACGGATGAATGCAGAGTGTAGTAGGAAAGTTGTGAATGGCAAGAAGGTGGTTGGTGGAATTAAATCGTTGGTGAATGTAAAAGGGACTAAGTCTTGAGTGAGTGCGCTATATATATATACATGAGGGTATGTTTTGTTACCGGGATGTGTTATTGTATGGTAAGTGGAGACTATGGTCTGGAATAAGCAGTATAGAGATCTAAAGTTCAATGTGTATAGATGTGGACGATCTTAGGGGTGTGCTAGGTGTGAGAAGATTATTGATATTAAATGAGGAATGAAACGTATTTTAGAGAATTCGGTGTGGTATGAAGCAAAGGGGTAAATGAGAGAATAAATTGAAAGTACTGTTTGAATGGTATTAGATCATGTGGAAATTATGTACTTTCATAGAATGAGATGAAGTAAAGGGAGTAGCGAGGAATTAAATAAGTTACACATACTTATAAAGAAATATTATACTTATGGTGGTAATGGACCTTAATTATCATTAAAACCGGATAGGTTCCAAGGAATGAAAATAATCATGTATGCTAATACAATTCCAATTTGCCCTATACTAAAAAAAAATTATGGATTTGATAACGGATGCACGTCTCAAAAGTTTTACTTGAATTGAAGGCGATTAAGGGTGAAAAAGTGTCGCTCTACTCTCTTTACAAAATAAAACATCCTAATTTGATAGAAATATATATATATATATATATATATATATATATATATTAATATATATATATATATATATATATATATATACTATATTCACACTATAATTATTAATATAATCTATTTATTATATATTATACATATATATTATTATAAATATATATATATATATATATATATATAATATATAATATTCTATAGTATATATATATATATATATATAATATATATATATATATTATAATAGAAAAAACATGATCACACTCACTCGATAAAATACAGAGTTATTTGTACACAGTAATAAAAAAATAATGTTTAAGAGAAATAATCATTTTTAGTAACGCTTCGTCCCATGTAGGTAGAAAAGAAAAATTTCGTTTCAAACGATCGTCGGAGGACCACAAATCATTTTCTCGATTTTTTCTCCGGTAATGACTTGCTTGTTATTTGAGAAATCCACTCAATAACAACGAAAAAAAATTAATTTTCAGGTTATGATCTCAAGCTATACTATATATATATATATATATATACTATATATACTCATATATATATATATATATATATATATAATATATATATATAAATAATAATATAAATATCTATACTATATATGATAATATATAAATATATACTAGTATAATAAATATATATATATATATAAATATATAAATATATATCAGTGGCGAAGCGTCCAGTCATCTATTGATGCGGAGATGACTGACCAGATAGAGATAAAAAAATAAAACAATCACTTTGTGTTCCAAAGATTTTCATTTTATATATTTTCATTTTTCATTATATAACATATGATATCACTAACCATATATATAATTTTTACTATATATAATATATATATTCTATATATATAATATATATATATATATATATATACCTATATATACTAATATAATATATATTTATAGAATATATATTATATAATTATATATATATATACCTATATATTATATATTAATATATATATGAAGACCTTTGAACCAAATGTGGATAAATTAAATGATTAATTATTAATTATGATACATGACACAAGGTAATCTCCTAATTTGGGTGAATATCATTGCACGAGGAAACATTCATCATTATTATTGTAAAATGTTGCACATCTGGTCAGCTAATCAATTTTCGCAAAAAAAATTTACAGTTAAATAACATGCCGGCAGCCTCACTCTTCACTCTTAAACTATGTCCGCTTTCATTCGCTATTTGATTCTTTGCGAGTTTTTTTCTTCGTATTTCAAGACATGGTACTTTAAGTTCGTTCAAATTTCGGAGCTTCGGAAATATATAATAAATGTTAAAGAAATATAATTTCGATAAATTATTATTAGGAATCAGTGAAACACATGTCGGTAAATTTTCTGTTTTACAAAAATAGAGTCAATTGACTTAAGGAGTTCCGAGCTACTTTAGCTATAAATATACACTTTGTTAAGTACAAAAAATTTGAAAAAAACTTGAACAATTAAAAAAAAAAGGCAAAATTTAAATTTTTTTTTAAAATAAATAAGTATTTAATGGAAAACTACTTTGAAAAGATTTTATTATTATTTGATTATTTATTTATTATTTATTATTATTATTATTATTATTATTATTATTATTATTATTATTATTTTATTATTAATTATTATTATTATTATTATTATTATTATTATTATTATTATTATTATTATTGGGTTTCAATATATAATATAATTATCGTTAATATAGATTACAGTATATATAACTTATATATATATAATACCTATATAAATATAGGTATAAATATACTTATATTAATATATAAGCATATATCTTAATAGTATTAGAAATAATATTAATATAAATATATTTATATATCTATCTCTATATACTACTGTTATATATATATTATATATATTATATAATATATATAATAATATATATATAATATATATATTATATACTATTAATATATATATACTATAATATATATATAACAAAATAGGGAACCGGGAACTGTAGCGATGACTGCTGCAAAATGCTTTACGCCTCGCCACTAAATAATACTAATATATACTATATATA
Source organism: Trachelipus rathkii (assembly GCA_015478945.1). NCBI lineage: Eukaryota > Metazoa > Arthropoda > Malacostraca > Isopoda > Trachelipodidae > Trachelipus > Trachelipus rathkii. The sequence goes on from JABUQX010102457.1 coordinate 20,930, forward strand.
TATATTTTATTAATATTAAATCATTAATAGAACTTTTTTTTATAAATGAAATTAGATAATAATATTATAAATTTATAATTTATAAAAAATTTTTAAGAATAAATATAAAAATATTAAATGTAAATTATTTCTTTTATATAAAAATATATAATATTTTTAATTAATTATATATATTAATATATATTAAATATATATACATATATATATATATATATATATTTAATAATTCGTAGAATGTTTTCTTTCTTATATATACATATTATAATATATATATATATATATATATACTCTATATTATATATACTATATATATCTATATATTATATTATATGTTATATATATATATAGGGGTAATATAGTATATATATATATATGGTATAAATAATTTTATTATCATATATATATTTATATATATATATATATATATATATATATATATATATATATATACTGCCCTCTGTCCAAGTTAAGTTACTGAACTACGGGTCCATGAACGACTAAGAATATGTAGCACTGCCTCCGTGACGTATATTAACGAGTGGGTAGCTAGTTACACTAGGATAACATAATCTAGAAGCCAGTTTTTAGTAAGATTATAAAGTCAGCTTGCAACTACATTGTTTATGTTAGTGGGACGTGTGTTATGCTAACCTCGTCTAGCGTCATTTAAATCTTTTTGGGCATTAGCATCATTATTGTGTATGGGGTGTTTTTTTCTATTCTCGTTACGTTTTTGCGATGCAGGTAAATATTGAACATGATATGGAATATCAATTTTAAGTGAAAACGTAAGCAAAGTCGCCACTGAGAACATTTGTGCTTCTTTAACCCCGAAAAAGGGGATGCCAATCTATCGAGACTATGGTTTTTAAGTGGCACAAAGCTTGAAAGAGGGCCCGAGAATTGTTGAAGAAACGACCCTCGTGCGTGGAGACCCAATCATCGTTCAACAAAACGATGAAAATGGGGAAGTTTGTTAAGAACTGTAATGGAGAGATACTACCCGTGTTTCAGTGTCAGAGTGCATTGCAGAAGAACACTTGGTTTAAAGTAAAAAATGCAATTCTATACAATTTTAAAACGAACCATTTGCACATGCGAAAAATTTGTGCAAAACTAGTGCCGAAAGACTTGTCTGTGGAGCAGAAAGCTAACAGGGTCAAAATTTGTCAAGATTTTCTTGAAAAGACTCGAATGGAGTACAATTTTTTGATAAAGTTATAACAGGGGATGAATCATGGGTTTTTGAGTACAATGCCTGAAAACCAAAAACGGCAAAGTGCAGAATGGCACACAAAACATTTCTCTCTCGTCCGAGAAAGCACGTATGAGCAAGTCCAAGGTGGAAACACTGATTACTGTTTTTTTTGACAGCAGTGGTATTGTGCACACAATGAATTTGTACCTTCAGGACAGAAAGTTAATCACGTCTTTTTACAAAGATGTCTTCGAACGACTTCGAAAACGAGTTCAAGCGAATCAGAAGCAGACATTGCCACGACGATTGGTTGCTGGCAACTACGAATATCACGGCCATCTCATACTGCAACTCTCAATTATAGAGGGTATTT
>JABUQX010102457.1:27500-38083 GCA_015478945.1 Trachelipus rathkii
CGGTAGTAAAATGCTATGGAAAGACTGCTGGAGCTTAGTGATAATGGGTTCGATTTTGGCTAATCTGTTATTTTGGGTGTCTACAGAATTGTCAGCAAAATGTAAACATTGTAGCATCAGTTCAAACCTATTCCTACTCATAGTCTTTGAAGGTAAAGTGATATGATAGATTGGGTTTGTACTCCAATACGCCTGGATTTTACCTAAACGAACAAGTCCCATCCATAATACTAATCCTAGAAACTTTTGTAGTTCTTCCACAGTTGTGTGTTTCCACTTTTTCAATCTTGAATTTGCCTTAAGTTCGCTACTTTGAGACCGTGCATCCCCATATATATTTGTTTGCTCTACAATCATGTTCAATAGATCATCGGTAATAAAGAGAAAGAAAGCATCTTTTACTGTTATCTCTGTTTTTTCTCTAACAGGATCTGTCAATCCACAGTCTTCATCGAAGGTAAAATTTTGTTGCCTGCTTGAAGAATAGTCCTCCCAATTGTATGGGTCAGGGGAGATGGATGTAAGTGTTTCTTCATCTTCTTCAATTTCCTCTTCAATATCCTCTTCAATTCTGGCGGAGTTCTACATCGGCATATAAATCATCTTCATCATCAAAACCTTCAAACTCTATTTCACTATCATCTTCACCATCATAATCATCTTCATCTGAACTTTCATATTCTAAAGTAACTCTTCTCTTTCTTTGATCTACTTTATTTTTGGTACTTGGTGTTTTCATGCCCTGTTTTTTCTGTACTTTCAAGGGTGGACTATAATTTGGATCCTCGTCAGTATCATCATCAACTGACGATTCTTCTTTTCTTTCCTTTTCATTTCTGTTTTTTTTCATCTGTTTATGCGGGGAAATTTCTACATCTAAAAATTCAGAAATTTGCTTGACTGGTGTTTCTTTCTTTTTATCCTCTTCATTTCTAATCTTTCTCTTCTTTTCGGGTGAAATTTCTATATCTAAAAACTCTGAAATTTCTTGACTATTTAAGCCTCTTTTTGCCATATTAAATTTCTTTTATTACTTTCAAATATTAGCTACTTATATATATAATTATTATTGCTATTATCTGAAAAAAGGAAAGAAAAAAATGAGCAAAATATAATAAAAAAATAAAAAAATGTTTATATAACAGAAAAATTTTTAAATTCAATATAATTCTAGCAATTTTTAGTGGGATAGTCTTTGATAGACCCTTGTGACTTCTTACTGTCACTGATTTTCTTTTGTTCATATGTGGACATGGCCTCAACAGAATAGATTTCTCTGTCCTCCAAATTTGGTGGACATGGCTAGGCGTTTTTGTCCACCATATTTGGTATACATGGCCTCAGCAGAATAAATTTTTCAGTGTCCTCCAAAATTGGTGGACATGGCTACGCTTTTTGTCAACCATAATTTGAGGACATGGCCCCCACTGAATATATAGAAATAAAAAAAACAAATAAGAATATCTCTAAAAGTAAGCGGTGCAGAGTACTAAAACTGATACTCAAATACTTCTAAAACCTTGCAGATTTAAATTATTAAAAAAAAGTTCGTGGCCCCACGTGAAAGTTTGGGGTCAACCCCGTGGCAGTCAATGTGTTAAGAAGGCTTTAACCTTCCTCTCTCCTGAAAGTTAATTATATATATATATATATATAATATATATATATAAATTTTTTTTGTTAATATAAAAAATATATATATATATATATATATATATATATATATATATATATATATATATAATATATACATATATATATATATATATATATATATATATATATATATAAATGGAGATAAAGCTTGTATATATATATATATATATATACTTTTCTCTGTGGTTTTATATATATATATTATATATCTATATATATAATATATAATATATATATATTACGTAAGTTTCAGGACAAAGGTCTCTGGCGTAAGACAGTAAGGTGCTCTATGTCTCTATGACCTCTATAAGTCTTGAGTCTATGTCTATTGTTAATTTAAAACTGCTTTCCATTTTTTTTAAAATTTGTGCTAGAAATCGTTCTAAATTTCAGATAGGAGAGCGAACTTATACACCTACTTTTAAGTGAGTAAGTAATTTTAAATTTTTCATTTTCCTGGATCTTCAACCATCAAAAGAATTTTTTTAAAGAAAAGAACGTATTTAAAGAGTTATTTGTCTTACGAGATTTTCATGGAACAACAATGCAGATAATCCATGTCCCTTGTGCTTAGTGTGTGGTGAAACGCGAAGCCATGGTAACCCAGCAAATTTAAGAGACATCTTGCTACGAAGCACCCAGGTGTATCCCAGAAACCTGGCTCATATTTTTCAAAGGCTATTAGAAAATCAAGAAAAGTTGGTAATAGAATGTTAAAGAGATTTACCACAAGTGACGCTTTTCTCGCAGCTTCATTTAAAAGTTGCCGAGCTGCTCAGCCAAGAATATGAAACCTCATAACAAGCTGGTAGAGGATATCAATTATCACGCGTGGCAAAATTATCAGTGATAACCATACAAAATTTCAAAGGTTTCCTCTCTTCAAACAATAACTATTAGCCGTAGAATATCTGAAGTGTCATTAAATATAAATGAACAAGTCAGATAAAATAAATTCTCTGTGTGAAAATTTTGCTTTACAAATAGATTGAAAGTACTGATATTACTGCCAAAAATCAGCTTCTTGGATTCTTGTAGATTTATTAACGGTAAATATATCGTGGAGCAGCTTTTTGTTTTGGAAAGAGGTTGGAAACAACTTGTACCGGCGCCGATAATTTCGCTTTCGTCTCTTCCTATCTCAATAGCCATGGTTTTTCATGGAACGACTGTTGTGAAATATGTACTGATGGTGTACCATCAAATGACAGAAGCATAAATGATTTATTGCTCACGCTTTACAAGAAAATGTAATCAATTGAAAATAACTTCATTGCTTTCTGGCACAGAGAAGCAACTTAGTAAGGGAAAGTTTGTTGGTGAGCAGTTCGCTGAAGTTTAAATCAGGTTGTAAAGATGATAAATTACATTAAATAGCGACCTTTGAAGTGAAGACTCTTTTGAAAAAATGTTGTGAAATGATGGATCGCACTATATCTCATTATTATCCGTGTAGAGTACTGAAAAAACCGCGTTCCTTAACACTCAAAGAGAATAAAAGTCTTTTTTGAGAAAGAGAAACATGATGCATTTTTTCTAGGTTGCGGCAAAATGATGATTGGTGTTTTAACAGCTGTCATATCTGTCAGATATATTAAGCAAACTAAATGTATTAAATACTTCATTCAGGACGACAAGAAACAACAGTTTCTTCAACCAATGAAATGAAAGGTTTCAAGAGAAAGGTAGCTCCTTGGAAGTCTGCAATTGAGAAAAGTGATTTTTCAAATTTTTCCATTCCTTTTAAATTTTCGAAATGTTATTAAAGACCTTATTCTTGATACATTTACCAAAAATTGCAAAGAATGCAGTAGATAAGTATTTCCATCTCTTTCCGTTAAGAGTCTTGAGTGGATTGTTTCCCCATTTCACAAGGCAGATATTGCTGAAGAACTAGATTTCACAGCTACTGAAAGAGACGAATTTAATGATCTCTGCGCTGATTCTTTACTGAAAATTGAACTTGAGAAGACTGACTTATCAGGGTCCTGATTTTGGGCTTAGCATACAAAAGGAGTATCCTAACGTAGTAGAAAAAGCCACAAGTTTCCTTTTGCATTTTCCAACCATCATAAAATTTTGTTGAACAAAGCTTTCTCTGCAATGGTCACAATAAAATGCAAAACAAGAAATAGGTTGTTGAATCTTGAGGAAAATATGCGTTTTGCGTTATCAAACATCAGACCTAACATACAATATTTGTGCTCCAAGCATAAAGCACAAATTTCCCATTAATCGATTCTAAACTGCAAACTCCAGCTTTCAAATTTTAACAGGTATGTTTTATAGATATTTTCTATTAAAATCTTATTTAATTATTATTAATTATTATTATTATTAATTATTATTATTATTATTGTATTATTATTTATTATTATTAATTATTATTATTATTATTATTATTATTTATTATTATTATTATTATTATTATTATTATTATTATTATTATTATTATATTTTATTATTATTATTATTATTATTATTATTATTATTATTATTATTATTATTATTTTATTATTATTAATTATTTATTATTATTATTATTATATTATTATTATTATTTTATTATTATTATTATTATTATTATTATTATTATTATATAAGATTATATTTAAATATTATTATTATTATTATTATTATTATTATTATTATTATTATTATTATTATTATTATTATTATTATTATTATTATTATTAATTATTATTATATATAATTATTCTTATATATTATTATTACTATTATTAATTATTATTAATTATTATTATTAATTATTAAATTATTATATTAATGTGTGTCTAAAAAATTCCACAGCCTTAAATAGGGTGCCGTGAATTAAAAAAGGTTGGAATCACTGCGGGTTCCCAAAATGGTGCCACCAGCGTGTGTGAGGGAAGCGCGCACATGTCCAACCTCTTTCGAAAAAAGGAAGCCGCTTTGATCCTCCTTCTAACTATCGCCTATAGCTCTAACCTTTTATTCCATCTAAGATCTTTGACTCTCTCAACTCTCACTTCTTAGACGATCTGGAATCTCATTCCCGTCTTTCCGATCGCCAGTACGGCTTTCCGCGCGCGCGAGGTCTACTGGTGATATAATTCAACCTAATTTAAATAGATTTATGGTTTTTTCCGCTCTTAGGAAACTACGGGAAACTGCGTGTGGCGGTTTGACTATATCCAAAGCATTGACTGGGTTAATGGCAACGCGTCACGCCTCCAAGCTCCCTCCTTTGGGTTTCCTTCTTTTCTTTGCTTACTTATGTCTAGCTTTTTTTTTTTTTAAATCGCTTTTTTTTACTGTTGTTGATGGGGTGACTACTTCTTTTTCTGTCAATAGTGTGTTCCTCAGGGTTCTGTCTATCTCCTACTTTATTCTGCCTTTTTCTTTAAATGATCTTCTGCAACCTGCAAATCTAACTCTATCCACTCAATGCCGATGACTCGACATTCATTCTTTCACAACTCATTTCAGTTCTGCTCCCTCTTTACTTCTAGAATTGGCCTCTCGTCTTAATTTTTCCGCTGTTCTTGCTGATCTGGATAGAATTTCCGGGTTGGGGGTCGTCTCAACCTTGTGAATTTAATTTCTTTAAAAAACCCAACTTTTACAAATCTCCCTCTCTAAGACACCTAACTTTCCTATTCTCTTTTGACGGTTCTTCGTCTCTTCTGTCGACAATATAAACATCCTTTTGGCCTTAACATAAAAAAATGTCTTTGAAACACTCATATCACAATGGTTGCTAGGGCGCCTCAAAGAACTGGGAGTTCTGTTTAAGACTGCGATATTTTTTTCCTCTTCTCAGTTACTCCAGCTATACAAGGGTCTCATCCGCCCTTTTATGGAGTACTGCTCTCATATCTGGGGGGGGGGGGCTCTGGTTTCACCGGCTTTTGAATAGGGTCGAGTCAAAGGCCAAAAGCTTATAAAACTTCCCTGTACTTTCTAGTTCACTTTGACCTCCATCTTTGCGGCGCGAATGTTGATGCTTTATCTCTTTTCTATATGTGTGGTCCCGTAGCGGCAAGTGCTCGAGGGAACTTTCCACTCGCGTACCACCAGCTTTACGACGCCCTCGTAGCACAAGGGGTGCTGTGTTGGCATATGAGTTTTGTGTTGATATTAGTAACTCCAGACTAGTTCGCTACGGTGCTTTCTTCTTTCCTGCCACCTCTGTTTCTGTGGAATTCTTCTTCATCTTCTGTGTTCCTATTGATTTTAATCTCCCTCACTTAAAGCCTGGCGTCTATGCTCATCTGCGCAATTTGCATTAGTTTTTTGAGGGGTTCAACACCCCTCCTTGAATAAGGTTCTGCCCGTGAGCGGTTGATAACTGTAAAAAATGGAAAAATAAAAGTTGAAAAGAAAATCATTAAGCTAGCTGAAACCCACAAGAATGGCATCTTCGAGGGTGAACCACTTCTAGAATTCATTTAAATAGCATAACCGAGAAGCTTGCTAAGCGTGACAAAAAAAAGATTCACAGAGTGGAAGCCGCCTTATCAGCAACTTCTGGCAACAGCACTGATAGGACCGATGGTGGCTTTTCAGCAAAATAAACCTACTGAAAAGATGAAGAGGGCTTGGATATGTTAGACTTTGATAACTTCATGGCCAAAATTGCATTGACATCTCATTCACCCATCAAAGGAATCACACCAAGGAACACCATCGAAAAAAACTGAAGAAGACAGTCATCCCAGGAGAAAAGATAATTCAAATTTGCAATCTGTGAAAGTGGAGATGAGGCTCTACGAAACATGGAGATGCTGCCTACAAGAAGAGAATCTTCCATGTGGTGGGCATTTGAATTTAAAGGGCCACTCGTCTCCCCATTATTTATCAGTGCTTGAAAAGCAAATAATATCAGCCCCTCCTCTCATCAGCCCTTTGCTCGTTTTTTCTTTTTGTATGCGGTTTGGAGGAGAGACGTCTTTAGTTGTAGTGTAGGTGGCGAATGTAAACCCAGTGATTCAGAGCAAGCAGCTGCGAGGTGGCTGGGCTCGCCAGATACTAAGTGATACAGCTTTAATGTTTTTTGCATCACAATTTGGAGAATTTTTTTTACTTTGAGTAACTTGAATAATTATCTATCTGTTATCTAAAGGAGTATATTGATTATTTGTGCTGTTGAGTAAACTAGAGGTTTTTTTATTTTTGTCTTTCAGCTGTATTAATTGAGGGTCTTTCTTTCATTATTTTTATTCTTTAATATTATAATAGATTAAGTAAAGATCTTCTTGGGGTAAATTTGTTAATCGTGTTAAAACATTAAAAAGCTTAGTAGCTTTAGCTTTGGTAATACTTTACTGAAAATGGAAGTGAATATTTTTTTGCAGTAAAACACCAACCATATAAAGGTTATTTATATTTATATTGCATTTATTATTCAGCCTTAAGATGAAACTTGCATAAGTGAGAAAAATTTGTGATTTTTATAAGGAAGAACAAGGAAAATAAATAAGCCTACCAAGAATATTACTGATTGAACTGTAGGCAGGAATTGAAATCCCGTGAGTTTGCCTGGCAGTACAGCAAATTTGTCTATCTTATTACTGTGTATTTATTATATAATTAAAGTATCGGTATCGGTATATCGGTATTAGCTCTTTCATGGTTCGACTATGGCATTCTATTCAGAAATTGAGTAATCGAATGGGGAACTGTTATTGGTAAATCGGTAATCGCGCGTGCTTTTCTGGTGATGCGGTACAACTCCCTAATATATATATATAATATATATATTTATTAATATATATATTTATATATATATAATTATATTATATATATATTATATAATATATAATATATATATTAATATTATTATATATAATATTATATATATATATATTATATATGATATATATATTGTCGCTAGTATATATATATATATTATATTATATATATATTATTATATATATATATATATATAATATATTATTATAATATATTTATATATATACTATTATATATACTATATATATATATATATAATATAGTTGAATATATATTATATAAATATATATATATATAATAAGTTCCGCCGTAATTTTCAGAAATTAAAATCATTCAATAACAAGTTTTTATATATATACATATAATATATATATATATACTATATATTATATATATTATATAATATATTTTTATATAATATATATATATATATTATATATATATATAGTATATATATTAATATAATATATATATATATATATATAGTAATATATATATATTATAATATACATATATAATATATATACTAATATATATATATATATTATATAGTAATATATATATATATATATATATAATACTATAATATATTATATTATATATTAATATATATATATATATATATACTTGTTAATTTTAAGAAATTAATCATTCAAATAGCAATCAAATGAATTCAAATAATATTATTAAATAATTAGAGTAGAAAAATTTTAATATTTAATTTAATTCTCTCCTCCTCTCTGCTTCTCTCTCGTCATGTCTCTCTCTCTTCCTCTATCCTCGTCTGCTTCTTCTCTCTCTCTCTCGTCTCTCTCTCATCTCTCCGCTCAGGAGCTTCCTCTCTGTTCGCTCTCTTCGTCGTCTCTTATGAATACGCCAATAGTTTTTTGCGACTGCGCCCGCTGTTTACTTCTCGCTAGTCCTGATTTTTGACTAGACATTTTTTCTATATAAAATAAATTACTACCTGTTTCGAATTGAAAACCTTTTTAAAAATGGCGGTAATAAAATTTTATTTTTCCTTTGCAATTCTTTATTTGAGCAATTTAAATTAATTATGTAAATCCGATAAGTATATTGGAAAAATGCCTTTTGAGCAGAAAGATTGGTATTTGTACCGGAAAACCATTTTAGGGGGAAAGGTCGGGACATGTATAGTTTGGGAACCGAGATAGACAATGCCCTAATCGGCGTTTTTCATAAATACCGCTTTGATTAGTAGAAGTACTTCCCTAAATTCTAAAATAACATAATAAATAGTCTTCCTAAGAACTTTTTTTATATGTAGGATTTTATTAATTAGCTATATTATATGTTGTTACTTTTAAATTTATATAATTAAACGATAATTAGTCCCAAATTTATTCAGCGATTCAATTTAGTGAATTTCCACTCTTCTCTATAAAACATTTATCATGATGAATTTCATTTTTTCTATTTCTACGTTTTATTTATATTTCTTTTTCAAATCTCGCTGCAGAAATACAATTTTTAGAGAAAAGGAAATTGAATTTTCGGGAACAAAAATGTATACAGGGCAGGGCAAAAAGTGGACTTCTTTTCAGCTCTTCTTATAAGATTTATATCAAATATATAAAAATAAGGCAAATCATCGGTTTTTTCAGATATTTCTCTTTCTATAAAGAATATTAGTATATATACTATATATATAACTATATATAATTATATATATTATATATTATTATATAATATATTATTATATATATAATATATTATAATATATATATATTTATACATATAATATTATATATAATATATATATTATATATTAGTGATGGGCAAATTCCGGATTGCGAATGCACGATTCGATACCATTATATATATATATAGTATAATATATTATTACTATATTATTATATATATATATATAGTATATATTATATATTTATATATATATTATACTTATATATATTATATATATATATGACTAGTTTATATATGTATATATACTATATATATATATAATATATATGTCTCCGAATTCGATTTCGAATCCGAATTTGGCCACATGGGAGCATGGAATCATTAGTATGATATAATATTATATACGATATTATATACGTTAAGTGATTTACTATATATTATATTATATATAAATATATATATATATAATTATTATTATATATTATAATTATATTATATATATAATATATATAATATATATATTATATAATATAACAGTATAATATAGTATAATTACTTATTTTTTTTTTCCAGATGAATAAACCACCACGGCTTTACACGGGCAGGAAGCCCTAATCTAGGGACGGGGTTACTCAATTTTACGGTCCGCGGCAGGACGGAGCCCCATAGCCCAAGGTAGAGATATTAGCTCACAATTCTCCCAACGTACCGCAAGTTGCGAAACCTGGGACCGCTCGCTTTTTGTTTGGCGAGTGCTTCTCCCACGCTGGGTTGAGCTGGCCGGGTGGCTTTTTTGTATATAATAAATATAAAATATAAATAATAAAAAACAATATATGCATACATAATTAATACATATCATAGAAGTACACAAGCAGTATACATATAATTATTTCATTACTATACTTATTTAATGATTATTAAGAACTAAACCACTATAGTTTCCAACACAAATCAATTATTTTCAAGGCTATGGCAATCAACATACTAGATCACTGTATTGTTTATATTGATATTATTAGATTAGCTATTTACTAATGCTAACTATATTTAACTACTAATTATTAAGATGTCTACAATATATTTCTGTCACTACTGATATGCACCACTACTCACTATATTTAAATATTATTATTATATCCACTTATCACTTAGCTGTTGTCTCTTATTATTTTTTCATTATTATTTATATTATTTATATGATTTATATTAAGAATAGCAACAGTGAGGAGGGACTACTGCTCCTCAGGAAACTGGCCATAACTGTGAGCCCAGCTCTTGTTTTGGGCTATAAGGAAGCAGAGGCCCCGGTTCGGAAATCAATACTGCGAAGACGTAGTTCCAAGTGATTTTTCTCTGATCATGTGCGGGCAGGCTGCGGAGTTCGCGCGGAGTGCGGAAGTTCTCGGAGTCGTGGTAAGTTGCAGGAGTCGTGATAGTCGTGGCAATTTTCAGGAGTCCGGTAGTCGAGGTCGGAGTCGCGAAAAGTTCTCTGGCAAGTGAGTCGGATGTCGGAGTCGAGTTCA
>JABUQX010102458.1:10000-15000 GCA_015478945.1 Trachelipus rathkii
ATGAGTGATATATTATATATATATATATATATATATATATATATATATATATATATATATATATATATATATATATATATATATATATATATATAATAAATATATATATATATATATATATATATATAGTATATATATATATATATATATATATATTTATTTATGTATATTTATATATATATATATATATATATATATATATATATATATATATATATATTCTTACAATATTTCATATGCGTATTGGCGCAATTGAGTTGAGCTGTTACTGTTATATAGCACGTAGATAATAACTACAAGTTTATCTGATTTTTTTTTTTTTGTGATTACCTTACCCTTCTTCAGGGAAATAAGGTTGAGTATGACCCATGGTATGTGAATTTCCTTAAACCAGTAGTAACACACACATCATCAACAACAATAAATATATATATATATATATATATATATATTATTATTATATATATATACATATATATATATATATATATATGTATATATATATATATTATATATATACATATATATATATATATATATATATATATATATATATATATATTCCTTTTTTTATTTTGGCAGGTTAGGTTAGGTTAGTTAAGTAGTAGTAGTATAGTAGTAGTAGTAGTAGTAGCAGTAGTAGTTATCTCTTCAGTCAAAATAAATATTATTATTAAGTTATGTGAAGTTAGGATAGGTTAGGTTGGTTAGTTAGGTTAGTAGGTTAGGTTAGGTTAGGTTAGGTTAGTTTAAGTTTGCTGAAGTTTGGTTAGATTAGGTAGCACAATAATGCCATAAAAATTCCCATTTTTTTCTTTTAATGAAGATTATCTAAAATACAATTGAAATATATAGATACCAAAGAAAATCCTCCTAAACCCATTTGGGCACATAAAACGGAAAGCTCATATATATATATATATATATATATATATATATATATATATATATATATATATATATATATATATATATATATATATATATATATATATATATATATATATATATATATATATATATATATAAAGGTGGGCACCGTTAATGAGAAAGTTAACGTCGTTAATTCTTAATCGTTAACAAAAAAAATTAACGGCGTTAATCATTAAAGCGTTTATCGGTAAAGAATGTAGCGGAAGTTAACGTTAATCGTTAACGTTAACCGTCTTCATTTTTTTTTTTTTACAGTTATCACCACCACTCACGGGCAGAGCCCTATTCAAGGAGGGATGTTGCAACAAAATTTCATCCGCTAGCGCAAATTACGCAGATGAGCATAGACGCAGGCTTTAAAGTGAGGGAGATTAAATTCAGCAGGAAACACAGAAGATGGAAGAGAGTTCCACAGAACAGTGGTGGAAGGAAAAAAGGAAACACCGCAGCAAACTAGCCTGGAGTTACCAATATCTACACAAAACTCGTGCGCAGATACAGCACCCCTTGTGCTACGATGGCATGTAATTAGGCCAAAAATCAGGAAAAACCGGGGTTTTCTACCGGGGTTAACTGTAAATTTACACTAAATAATAGAGGGTTAAATCAAACAAAATAAAAAAATATATATTTTAATTCCATTACTCCTTTGTTATAAATTGATGCAAAATATATAAACATACCTAAATATAATCAATTTTTTTTGGTATTTACTATGATTTCAAATTAAAATTGAGGCCAAATTATAATTTTTCCGAGTTTTTAACATAAAAATATTCGAAATTTGATATATCAAACGAATTCGGAAAAGGAAATAAATATAATTGTTAAAATATTAATGTATTTATTTATTTAAAGTAAATATCTTCAAGAAAATCAAATATTTTCCGAAATCTCTTTTCAAAATTATTTATTTAATTGAATTAATATATATATATATATATATATATATATATATATATATATATATATATATATATATATATATATATATATATATATATATATATATATATATATATATATTATATATATATATATATATATATACTTTAGAGAGGAAGCCCTTGGATTCTTTTTTAGTATTATGCTTTACTGTCACTTCATTTTATTACTAAATGTACACAAATTAAAAACATTGTTAAAGACACTTTTTTTTAATGAAATAAATTTTAAAAAGGAAAGCTAATTTTCGTCCCGACACGCGAGACCTCTTCAGGCTAAGGGACTGGATTTCTTTCTTGATCTTCATCAGTTCAAGTGTGTTTCAGTTGGTCTGCTATTTTCTTCATGGTGTTGTTGAAATATTTTGATGTTTTCAGATATTTATTTTGTATAAAATCTATCTTAACTTCACCGGGATGCTTATTGTAGTTGTTACTATTATAAATACAAAAGGATTCCATGATTTTGCGATGGTTCGTGTGATTGATATTTCTGATCATCTTTATATTGTTGATATTCCTCTTTTTCCCAAGACTGGGAGTAAGGTGCGCTACAAGCATCGGAAAAGAAAAGCAGTAGGAGAATATGACAAATGTCGAAAAGAAAGCCCAGCCTTACCGCCCCCTCTGTACCATTAATTAGTGAAAACTCGTCACAGACAGAAAATCCACCCTAGAGCTTAAGTGGACCGCGATTATCCTCACTATGGTAAAATCGTGACATACATATAATCCATAAACTATTGTTTAATAAAGGGTGGGGTAAAATATGATAAAATTCTGTTAGTTCCATATATATGTTACTGAGTATGGGAGACAGTGGGGATCCCATACTCAGGCTGAAAGTTTGTTTGTAATATTTGCCATTAAAATGAAAGAAGTTATGTTGTAATGAGAGATTAATGAGCTGTTTTAATATATGAAACGGGAAGGCCAATCTCTCATTACAACATAACTTCTTTCATTTTAATGACAAATAGTTCCATATATATGTTACTGAGTATGGGATCCCCACTGTCTCCCATACTCAGTAACATATATATGGAACTAACAGAATTTTATCATATTTTATCCCACCCTTTATTAAACAATAGTTTATGGATTAGATATGAAGATGACATTTTTGTCTCCCTCCCTCACAACACCAACCCTAATGATGTCCTAAACTATATTAACTCTATTCATCCTTCAGTTCAGTATACGATAGAAATGCCTTCCAACAACTCTATCCCTTTCCTCGATACCTTAATCACATGGAATAACAATCACTTGCAATTTACTATATATAGAAAACCAACATTTGCACCAAACTATATACATTGGCTATCTAATCATTCCCCAAACACAAAATTAGCTGTTCTGTCATCTCTATTTCTCCGTGCCTTTCGTATATGCTCTCCCCTTCTTCTAGCACAAGAAACTAAATACATCCACAATACTTTCAAATCACTTTACTATCCTGAGTTTTTCATCACAAAAGCATTTAACAAAGCAAAAAAGAGGTACTATAGCACCTTTTCCCCGAAAAATAGCAACACCTCCTTTTTACTAATTCCTCAATTACCATTATATTCGTTAAAACAAATATTACCAAAAAATATTACCCTCATTCCATCAAATAACATCACCTTAAAAAACATTCTCAAACCCCCAAAACGAAAAGAAAATCTCCCCAAAGCTGTATATATCACATCCCCTGCAATACTTGCAATAAAACATATATAGGTGAAACCATAGATTTGCAAAGAAGAAAAATCAACATACAGATGACCTGCACAAGGACAGCATAAATTCAGCTTTAACAAGTCATAGGCGTAACACAGGCCACTCTATCAATATCAACAATATAAAGATGATCAGAAATATCAATCACATGAACCATCGCAAAATCATGGAATCCTTTTGCATTTATAATAGTAACAACTACAATAAGCATCCTGGTGAAGTTAAGATAGATTTTATACAAAATGAATATCTGAAAACATCAAAATATTTCAACAACACCATGAAGAAAATAGCAGACCAACTGAAACACACTTGAACTGATGAAGATCAAGAAAGAAATCCAGTCCCTTAGCCTGAAGAGGTCTCACGTGTCGGGACGAAAATTAGCTTTCCTTTTTAAAATTTATTTCATTAAAAAAGTTTCTTTAACAATGTTTTTAATTTGTGTACATTTAGTAATAAAATGAAGTGACAGTAAAGCATAATACTAAAAAAGAATCCAAGGGCTTTTAATGATATAAATTTATTTATCTCTACGAATATATATATATTATATATATATATATATATATATATATATATATATATATATATATATATATATATATATATATATATATATATATATATATATACATTTAATAAGCAATCTTATTCTTAGAAAATCAATTATTTTCTAAAAATTTCTTTCGAAAATATTTATTTAATTGAATTAATTAAATGTATTCCTTTTTTATAATTAAAATTATTAATTAATTGAAATTATATTTAATTTTCATCCTAAGTTTTAAGACTTTCAGTGTTTTTGACTTACATTTCTAATTTAGCTAACCCGGCCCCGACCCCAATTCCTGCTTAAATGCAGAGGCCTGGCCCCGGCCCTGGCCCCGGGCAAATTTCTCGCCTAATGTCAGTCCCTAGTTACCAATATCTACACAAAACTGTGCGCAGATACAGCACCCCTTGTGCCACTAGGGCGCTGTGGTGGTATTGCGAGGGTAAGTTCCTCGAGACCTGCTGCGATACCTAGAAAGAGATAAAAAGCACCAACATCGCGCTGCAAAGATAGAGGGTCAAGTCTGGAAAGTACATAACAGTTTATAAGCCTTTGATTGACTCACCCCGCCAAAAGCCGGGTGAATGTATTTCCAGATAGCGAGAACAGTACTCTGCTGGCCAAGGCCAATGGATGAGACCCTTCCAGAAGAGGAAAAGTCTCGCAGTCTAAACAGAACTCCCAGTTTCTTTGAGGCCGCCCCAGCAACCGTTGTGATGTGAGGTTTCCAAGACATTTTTTTATGTTAAGGCCAAGGATGTTTATATTGTCAACAGGAGAGACGAAAGAACCGTCAAAAGAGATATTTTAGAGAGGGAGATTTGTAGAAGTTGGGTTTTTAA
>JABUQX010102459.1:0-15000 GCA_015478945.1 Trachelipus rathkii
AAATATATCACATGTAGTTTTTACTAATATATGTAAGTTTCATATATTTTTGTTTATATACTTATATATTGAGTATGTAGAAGCCGTTTAATTTTAATGTAAAATTATTAACTATCTAAATATTATCCTTTTATTTACTATTTCAATTATTTGACACATATAGGAACGTGTATAGAGATACTGGAATATCTTTTGCTAATAGGTCATACATTTGCTTTATTGGTACTTGTGTTATATATATTGAGGTTTTTATACGGTTTATTTCAGACACTATCTGGAATAAAGTAGATAATTGAGCTGTTCACTCTGATAATGCAAATTTCAATAAGATAAGAGAAAGCTGAGACATATTATCTAATATGTTTTTGGTGAGGTTATTAATATTTGATCATATTATGAATTTATATTTGTTTTATATAACAATTAATTGTCAATATATAGTTGTGGGAAACGGTAGGTTTTGAATACAAAAATGTACCTATGCTAGAAATGACGACTGCTTTTCTGAAACTGCATATTCACAATTTACAAGATTGTAGGAGGCTCACACTTAAAAAGAGGTAGGTAGTTGTTCCTAAGTTTCACAGCACGTTGAAATATATTTTACTCTTAAAATCGTGATGTTTTTTATACGTATCTTGCTTATATAGCACATTGCGAAATTTAATGGGGTTGATTTCTATGCTATGATCATAAAAACAATAAGTGGATTTTGTGATTGATTAGTATTGAAGAGTGCTTAAAATATGGAGCGTATTTTTTTTTAATCGACTGAAGTTTGTTCTCGTGCAATAGATTATTTTGTGTTTTTTCATGTAACCAAAAATTTCACTGTAGTTGTGGGAATACTGTTTTTAACTACACTAACATATCATGTAAGCTTCTGAGAAATTACAGAATTCTGTTTATATTGTATCACATGACAAATTAGAACACGAAAAGTTCATGCGAATGTATTTTACACTTAAATTCAACATTATTAGATGAGTTTTGAGATACACACATCCTCTCACAACATTGAGGTTTCTGTATAATAATCGGGATGCCTTCAGCAGTCTGAAAAAAGATAAGTATGTCTTCAATTGAAAAAGATCTCGCATAGTGATTTTATAAAAGCACGTATATAGAAGCGAGTATTTTATTAAATATGTCTATGGTCTGTCTAATGTGGCTTATTTTTATAATAAACTCTCTGATAACATACGAGATATTGATGTATTAATTATACTCCATATTATGTTCATTAAGTTGTCAAAACCTCTTTTACATATAAAAGATCTTTTTAGACTGACAGTATAATGTATCGGACTGTATTTCTAAATTATTCACAGTAGATATACTTATGAGAACTCTTAATAAACTATCATTTTTATCGCATAATTTCATACTCTATTGAATGAATTATGTTAAATTCTTAATATTTGCAGATTATCTAACGTATTGGTTGACCAGGCATTTTGAGAATAGAGACAAATAGTGGTATATTAACATTTGAAGAGTCATATCCCTTCGAATAATAAGCTATAAAAGTGGAACACTTATTAATTCTTAGATTTTATGGTGTCTAAAAAATTAATGTTTTACAATGATAAACCTCAATATTTTTGGCTTTCATATATATAGCACATAGTTCAGTGAATTGATGAAACCTGTGATTCAATATAAACAAAGAAGTCAAGCACTATACGTAAGACATCTACGCTTTTGTATTTATATATACTATTACGATTCACAGCAGAAGATAGTATTTAGTTAGTACAGCACCTACTATTCAAAGATGAAATCTATGTGATTTTGTTCTCTAATATATTTGTGTAATTATCATAATTCTAAATATATTCCGACTTAATTCTTAACAAATTGAGATTATTTCAAGACGGGGATTTTTCAGCTTATTTTGGACACTAGGATTATGGTGTTTCATTTTGAGAATTTATAATCACACTTCTGTTTCAGATGAAATGTCTTTTAGTAGAGTGCTAGCTATATCTGTTATTGTATCAATTCTGCTCTCATAAGGTGTACTTAATCAATTGATATTCTATCATATATTAGTGTGTCACTATGTTGAGTTTTGTTCTTACTTCCAGTTATAGTATAATAAATCCTTATTTCAGTTGTGTGTAAAAACTTGATTTAATTTTGTATAATAAATTTATAAGCTTACTTATAATAATTTCTGCGCATTTCTTCTGCTCTTTTATATTAGAATATACCAAATTAAAGATTCTCTTGAACTTTAAAGTAAGAGTTTTTGAAGCAAATTTTTTCGAAATTCGTTGAAACTTTTTGATTTTGATACATTCGTTAAAAATATTGTATGTTTATAGAGCGTAGTATTATATCAAGAGCTGTGTTTAGTACTTTAAAGCTGATTCATGTTTTTTATTTAGTACTAAATGTACTCTCTAAAAGGGCTAAAAATGTGTATTCTTAGTTGAGACACTAATGTCTAATATAGTTGTGTATAATTGACTGTTTTATATGATCTTTTGTAAATTATTGTTTATATAATATTCATAGATTCAGTATACTGTCTCTTATTATTTTGATTAACTGTCCTCTTAGATACTTATAATGTAACTTCTAAAACTTGTACGCTTTTGCTTAATTTTTCAATTAGGCAAATTGTAACTTCTTCAAACAGTTTGATTTTGTCCTAATTGTACAGGACATTTGTGAAATCTTATACTAGAAATTTGATTCTTTAATCTATTGCAGTTTTTAAGCGCGTATTTTCAGTCATTTGTTAAAGATTAATGTTCCATTCTCACATATAGCATCATGTCTAATAGCAACACAAATGTTGATTTTATGTATTTTGTTAGTGTCATTCATTTTGAGGTTTTAATTATACAGAGAGTGTGATTTCTATTTTCATCAACATAATACTACTCAATATTATCATTAGTTTTGTTTGAACACTGACTGTTTTTTAATAATATAAACTTATTATATATGCAAAAACTCTAGAGCACTCTCACAATGTTTCTTTAAATCATATCCTGACATTAAATATAAGTTTAGGAATACTTAAATCAGTTACGATTTTTCCCTCTAAATTTTACGATTTGAGAATCATATTTTGGCTCATTGGTCTTTATCATATATTTTTTTAAAGACGCAGTTTTCAGCACTTTGAAAATAAATAAGTGTGTTGTCTGGATTTGATCTGCTAAATTGATCTCACAAAGAGTCCGAAAAGCGAATTTATTTAATTGTTTTTATGGTGTCTTATATATACTTTTAGAGACGTTTTTATTAATTGAATGTCTCAATAACTTTGTGTGTGATGTTAGTAATATGGTTGTTCCCAAATTATTCATTATGGGTGATGAAGAATGTTGTTTAAGATATAGAGAATAATCTTACTTCTAAATAACGCCTGTTTGCTTAAATTTACACATTCACAAACAAATCTCTTACTAATCTTAAAAGTACGATTTTTTCTCTAAACATCTTTCACTATTTTGAATCTATATTGTATATCATTTCAAACGAGTTTGGATTATTTTACGGAAGTTTTTCAGACGTTTGAATAATAAATTGTTTCTCATTATAACAATTCTCTCAAAGCAGATAAAAGACAATCTATTTAATAGTGATTTAAGGTTTGTCTTTATAATTTGACGTTTTTTGAATTCAGTAATCTCAATAATTTTGTTTTATTTATATGATCGCCACATATTCATTATGTGATACCTTCTTTCATTTACCATAAAAAATTTTTAACTTAGCTAATATTACGCTTTTTCATTAAAGACTTATTCACATACAAATTTTACTACACTTCTTAACTATAGTTTACTATTTTTTGTGAGAGATATCTCAATATAGTGAGATTTTCTGATGAATATCTATTCTGTAATTATAAAATTGAGTTTTAAACGGTATATTTATCTAGGATTTGAAAATTATGAATATTAGTGGTTCCATTGAAATGCTATTATCTATAAAGACAGAAACAAGGTGAATTTATTATTAAGTTTGAGGTGTATCTTAAATGACTGTTTTTTTAAATGAAATTCTATACATACTCATATATTGTTTTTATTAACCAATAATTCAGTAGTTGTTACAATATATATAAATAAAAATAATTTAACACTTCAAAAATTACGCACGTTTGATCATTAAATTTTCACATTCAAAATTTAGAACTCCATTAAAAGTACGATTTTCCTAAATTTCACAATTTGAAATTATATCTTTAGGTATTCTAAAATATAGGTTATTAACGGCTATTTCAGCATTTGAAAGAATTAATGTGTTTCATCTGAAATGTCAATTTTTCAAAAACGCATAAAAGTCGAATTTATTAAATAGTTTTAGGTGTCTTAAATAGTTATATCGTTTTTTAATGAATTTAATATTTTGTTTTTATAATACAAATATTTTCATTAGTTCTGAAAACCTTTTTTAATAAAAATTTTACTTCAAAAATTACGCTTTTTTCTTAAATTTTCACAGTACCAAATTTAGAACTCTTATAAAGTACGATTTTTCCTTAAATTTCAACATTTGACAACTTATTTGGTAATCTTAAAATATAGTTTTTAACGGTATTTTCAGCATTTGAAAAAATAATGTGTTTCATTGAAATGCAATTTCAAAAAGCAGAAAAGTGAATTTATTAATAGTTTTAGGTGTCTTAAATTGACGTGTTTTAATGAAATTTCAATATTTGTTTTTATATACCAAATATTTCATTAGTGAAAACCTGTTTTAATTAATTAAATTTAAAAAATTAACTTTCTAAAATTACGCTTTTTCTTAATTTTCACATTAAAATTTATTAACTCTTAAAAGTACGATTTTTGTTTAAATTTCGAACATTTGAAATTATTTGGTAAATTCTTAAAATTGAGTTTTTTACGGGATTTTATGCATTTGAAAAAAATAATGTGTGTCATTGATATGCAATTTCAACATTGAAATGCAATTTATTAATAGTTTTAGGTGTCTCTAATTGACGTTTTTTAAGAAATCTTCATATTTGTTTTTATATACCAAATATTTCATTAGTTGTGAAAACCTGTTTTAATAAAAAAATTTAACTTCTAAAATTACGCTTTTTCTTAAATTTTCACATTACAAATTTAGAACTCTTAAAAGTACGATTTTTCCTAAATTTCAACATTTGAAATTATTTGGTAATTCTTAAAATTGAGTTTTTAACGGTATTTTCAGCATTTGAAAAAATAATGTGTTTCTATTGAAAATCAATTTCAAAACAGAAGAAGAGAATTTAAATTAATTGTTAGGGTGCTTAAATTGATGTTTTTTAATGAAATTTAATGCTTAAAATATTTTTGTTTTTATATATACAATATTATCATTAGTCAGTGAAGAAACTGTTTAATTATAAAAAATTTTTTTTTTAAGATTACGCTTTTCTTAAATTTTTCACATTCAAATTTAGTAACTCTTAAAAGTACGATTTTTTCTAAAATTCAACATTTAAAATTATTGTTAATCTTAAATTGAGTTTTTAACGGTATTTCAAGCATTTGAAAAAATAATGTGTTTCATTTGAAATGCAATTTCAAAAAGCAATGAAAAGAGAATTTTATTATATTAGGTTTTTTTTAGAGGTGTTATTATCGATAAATTGACGCTTTTTTCTAATGAAATTCAATATTTTGTTTTAATTTTAAATTGTTCATTAGTTGTGAAAACCTGATTTTAAATAAAAATTTTAACTGTCTAAAATTACGCTTTTTCTAATTTTTCACATTAAAATTTAGAACTCTTACAAAGTACGATTTTTTTCGTATTTCAACATATTGAACTTATTTTGGTAAATCTAAAATAGAGTTATTTAAACGGTATTTTCACATTTGAAAAAATAATGTGTTCATTGAAATGCAATTCAAAAAGCAGAAAAGAGAATTATTAAGTAGTTTTAGGTTGTCCTTAAATTAAAATCTGAGTTCGATTCAATATATTTTCAGTGAAATAGCAAAATTTCATTAGTTGTGAAAACCTGTATTTAATAAAAAATTTAATTTCTAAATACGCTTTTTCTTCAATTTTCACATAACAAATGAACTCCTTAAAGTACGATTTTTCCTAATTTCACCATTTGAAATTATTGTTAAATCTAAAAATGAGTTTTTAACGGTATTTTCAGCATTTGAAAAAATAATGTGTTTCATTGAAATGGCTATTTCAAATAACAGAAAAGTAAATTTCTATGAAATTTGAACTAAGGTGTTTTAACTATTGAGCTTTGGATGAAATTTCAATATTTGTTTTTATATAGCAAATATTTCATTAGTTGTGAAAACCTGTTTTAATAAAAAATTTTAACTTCTAAAATTACGCTTTTTCTTACATTTTCACATTACAAATTTAGAACTCTTAAAAGTACGATTTTTCCTAAATTTCAACATTTGAAATTATTTGGTAAATCTTAAAATTGAGTTTTTAACGGTATTTTCAGCATTTGAAAAAATAATGTGTTTCATTGAAATGCAATTTCAAAAAGCAGAAAAGTGAATTTATTAATAGTTTTAGGTGTCTTAAATTGACGTTTTTTAATGAAATTTCAATATTTGTTTTTATATACCAAATATTTCATTAGTTGTGAAAACCTGTTTTAATAAAAAAATTTAACTTCTAAAATTACGCTTTTTCTTAAATTATTTGGTAAATCCTAAAATTGAGTTTTTAACGGTATTTTCAGCATTTGAAATTGAATTATTTGTAAATCTTAAATTGAGTTTTTAACGGTATTTTCAGCATTTTAAAAAAAAAATGTGTTTCATTGAAATGCTATTTCAAAAAGCAGAAAGTGAATTTATTAATAGTTTTAGGTGTCTTAAATTTACGTTTTTTAATGAAATTTCAATATTTTTTTTTTTATATACCAAATATTTCATTAGTTGTGAAAACCTGTTTTAATAAAAAATTTTAACTTCTAAAATTACGCTTTTTTCTTAAATTTTCACATTACAAATTTAGAACTCTTTTAAAAGTACGATTTTTTCCTAAATTTCAACAGTTTGAAATTAATTTGGGTATAGTTCTAAATTGAGTTTTTTTATACGGAAATTGTATTTCCAGGTAATTTATGAAATAATTTAATAGTGTTTCATGACGCAATTTTCAAAATAAGCAGAAAGAGCATTATTAATAGTTTTAAGTGTATTAAATTGACGTTTTTTATATGAAATTTCAATATTTGTTTTTATATATCCAATTTTCATTAGTTGTTAAAACTGCTTGTTTTAAATATAAGAAATAATTTAACTATTCTAATACATTAACTGCTTTTTTCATTGAAATTTCTCATATTTAAACAATTTAGATATCTTAAAAGTAAGATTTTATTATCCTAAATTTTACCATTTGAAATTATTTGGTATTTTTTTAATATCAAAGATAGTTTGTACCGGGCATTACCCGCATATAAAAAATAATGTGTTTCATCGAGAATTGCAATTTCAAAAGCAGAAAAGAGATTTATTAATAGTTTTAGTTCTAAATTGCGTTTTTTAATGAAATTTCAATTAGTTTATTTTTGATATACCAAATTTAATCTAATTATCATTAGTCTAGTTGAAAATACCTGTATTTATAAATATAAAATATATTTAATTCTACATTTATCGCTATTTTCTATTTAAAATTTCATACATTATAAAAAATGTAGTAAAGAAGTTAAGATAAAAGGTCATCGGTCTGAAAGTCTGTGAAGTTTTTTAACTAATGTTCCAAAGAATTTTTGACTCATTTGACCCTTTTTAAACTTGTATTTACATCATTTGAAAACATTATCTCCTTTTACAAGGAAATAGTCTACCAATTTATTCAAACATAGTTAGAAATAATATGAATTTATTAAAGTTTAAGGATGGTTAAAGTTTACGTTTTAATGAATTTCAATTTGCTTTATTATTATACAATATGCATATATTTATGATAATAACTGTTTAAAAATAAAGAATTTTAATTCCTAAATTAACGCTTTTTCTTAATTCACATTTCAAATTAGAACTCTAAAAGTAGCATTTTCTAAATCGTCAACAATTAAGATTAGTGCCAGAAAAAAATATTATTAGTAGGTATTTAGCATTTAAAAATAATGTGTTTCATGAAAATTTTCAAAAAGCAGAAAAGTGATTTATTAATATTCTAGGTTCTTAAATGAGTTTTTTTAAATGAATTTTCAATGTTTGTTTTTATATAACAAATATTCCATTAGTTGAAACCTGTTTTTGTAAAAAATTTTAACTTCTAACATATATGACTTTTTAGTTAATGTTTAATACACGTAGACTATAATTTATTACATCTACATCAATATTGCTTTTTCTTGCTCATATTTTCAACCTTGTAGAATTATGTTTTTATTATCTAAAGATTGAGATGTTTTAACGTATGTACTGTCAGTCATTTGATAAATTATAAATGTATGTTTCTATGACGTAATATTCTTAAGAGTCAGAAAAGTGAATTTATATTTTATATTAGTTAGTCTATAAATCAGATGTTTCTTAATGAATTTTAATCATATTTGTTTTATATATTAACAAATATTTCATTATGATTTATAAAATAATCTACGTTTATTAATAAAATAATTTATTATAACTTCTATAAATTAATACGTATTTTATTCTTATAAAATTATTATTCTATACTCAATTACAATATTATATAATTAGAAACTGAAAAGATAGTTATTTTCATTAAATATTCAAACATATTGAAATTATTTATGGATTATCTTTAAAATTGTAAGGTTAGTTTTCAACGGTATATTTCAGCAATTGAAAAAAATAGTTTTATCGATTTTGGAAAAGCTAAATTCAAAACGCAGGAGTAATAAGTATAATAATAGTTACTATACCAGAGAATTTATTAATAGTTTTTGGAGTCTTTAAATTGACGTGTTTTTAATGAAATTTCAATATTGTTTTTATATACAAATAATTATACATTAGTTTAATAAGATACCTTAGTCTTTTATTATTATATATACTTATTTAATCTTCTAAATATTACGCTTTTTCTAAAAGTTTCACATTACAAATTAGAACTCTTAAAAGTATTACGATTTTTTCCTAATTTCAACATTGAAATTATTTTGGTAAAATCTTTACCAATTAACGTTTTTAAAAACCGGTATGTTCACAGCATTTCAAAAATAATGTTTTCCTTGAAATGCAATTTCAAAAAGCAAAAAGAGAATTTATTAATAGTTTTAGGTCGTATATTACAAATTAGACAGAGTTTTATTAAAGATTTCACTATTTGTGACTATTTATTTAACTCGAATATTTCATTAGTTATTGTAAAACGTGTTTTAATAATAGCATTACTATTTAATTTCATGAAAATAGTACGCTTTATGTTT
Organism: Trachelipus rathkii; assembly: GCA_015478945.1. Taxonomy (NCBI): domain Eukaryota; kingdom Metazoa; phylum Arthropoda; class Malacostraca; order Isopoda; family Trachelipodidae; genus Trachelipus; species Trachelipus rathkii. Next base: position 9,365 of record JABUQX010102459.1, read on the forward strand.
TACACAATTAAAGTAATTCAATCAGTTTCCTATCAATTAGAACTCATCTTAAAAGTAAGATATCTCTATAATTTCAACATTGATAAGAATGTAATTTTGGAATTAAATCTAGAGTAGTTTGTAATTTATTCAGAGTATTTCATGACTATTAGATGAAAAATTGAAATATGTGTATCTCTCAAATCGATAAATATGCGCTCTTTTTCTAAGAAGCAGATAATACGAACAAAATTATAATGGAGTTGTTGAGGATTTGTACTAAAATGAATTACTTATAATGAATATTTGTGAATTTTTATAGTGTTTTCTTTTTATACTACCACAATATATTTGTCATTAGTTGTGAATAGCATACTGCTTGTTAAATTAATACATATTATTTAACTATTGCTAAAAATATCGGCTTTTTTGTGCTGTTATATAGTATCATTCTCAGATGCAAATCTACTTATAGTATATCAACTCTTAAAAAGTACGATTTTTCCTTAAATGTTCATATACATTTAAATTAATTTGGTTAATTTAAAATATGAGTATGATTTGGAAGCGGATCATTTCAGATTCATTTGAATAAAATAATGTTGATTTCATTGATAAGCAATGTAAAAGCAGGAAAATGTATTTTTATATAATATTATTAAGGGTGCGATTTAACATTCAGGGGGCTCTTATTTCGCCTCCGAGTACACCGAGAGGCATCAATATTTATACAATAATAGTTTCATTAGTTTTTAGAAAACCTATAATAAGAAATATTTAACTTCTAAAACTCTGACGCTTTTTCCATCAAGTTGTATGTAAGCGATTTCATAATTATCGACTCTAAAAAGTACGGATTCTTATTCCTATTTTAACATTGAATTTAATTGGTAACTCTTAAAATTGAGATTTTAACGGGATTTTATTAAGAAACTTTAAAGTAATGTGTTACATTAGACATTGTTACTTGATGTAAGCATGTTGGAGTGACATGATTGACATGCAAGTTTTGGGAGTGTTGCTTACCGCCCCGAAAAGGCTTTAAAGGGGGCGTGGGGCCGGAGTAAATTATCATATAAAGGCTTTGGGGGAAGCCCAAGCAAAAAAAAAAAAAAAATTCTAACTCTAGAAAGTAAGTATTTTTGGTCATATTTGTTAAGGTTGTAAGTGAGAATAAGTAGAGGGGGAAGGGTGTGGAGCCACAGCCGGGATGTTTGCGGTAACTTTAAAATGATTAAATTGTATGAGAGTTTGACGTTAAATCCGGTAGTAAAAGATATATATTAGTTATGTACTCGGCAATAATTTAATCAATTAGTTGTGAATTCTCTTTTTGGGGGTAAAAAATTTAACCTGGCTAAATATTAACGGCTCTTGGCATCTTGTATATCATTTGCACACTCTATTACTAAAATAATATGAATATATAAGTTAGATATCTATTGTAGCGAATTTTGTTCAAGACAATTCTGAAAATTATAAGTTTTATTGCGATTATTTTATTCATAAAATATGATTCTTAAGACTTTCTCCGTAGTCAGTCGCATTTGAAACAATAAAGAAGTGTTTCTATTTAGAAATGATGCATAAAACAATAAAGCACGACGATATAAAGGAGTCGACATATTTTAATTAATAGTATATATAAGAGTATGTAGATAACTAAAAATTAGAATAGCTAATTATCATATTATAATTATAAATGTGTATCAATTAATTTTAGTATGTATTTATATATCACAAGTACAATATTTCATTATATGTGAGGTAACACCTGTTTTTAAATAAAAATTTATATATACGTTCTTATTAAAAAATTAGCTTTTTTCTCATTAATTTTCCACATTACAAATTGAGAACTTACTCTAAAAGTACGATTTTTCCTAAATATTCAACATTTTCAAGGGGTTCCATAGACTATAGCATCAAAATGATATGATTTTTAATCGGATATTTCAGCAAATTGAAAAATAATGTGTTTTCATATTGAAATCAATTTCAAAAAAAGACAGAAATAAGTGAATTTATATTAATAGTTCTTTATTGGTTCTTAAGATTGAACGATTTATTTTAATGAATTGTCAATATGTTGGTTTATATACCATAAATAATTTCAATTAAGTAGTAAGAAAACCTGTTTTAATGCAAAAATATTTAAAACTATCTAAAAATTAAGCTTTTGCTTATACTTTTAACCATACAATAAATTTAAGAACTTCTTATAAAGTTAAATTTTTCCTAAATTAAAACAATTTGAATTATAATTGGTTCATCTAAATTTGAGTTTTTACGTATTTTCAGCTATTTGAAAAAATAATGTTTCAATTGAAATGCACTTTTAAAAATGCAGAATAAAGCGTAATTTTATTAAATTCGGTATCTAACTAATTATCTACATCCAAATGATGTTCTGTTCCAGGAACAGTAAATATTGGTTTTTTACGGTACTAAAATATTATTATCATTATTATGAAAATCCTATATTTTAATATAAAAAGTTTTAACTTATAAATATTAGCTTGTTCATTAACTATTTGTGTAACACATAACGAAATTTAGCAACTCTTCAAATAGAGTTTTTCTAAATGTCAACAATGAATTAAGTTGGTAGATTTAAAATTGAGTTTTTACGTGATTTTCAGCATTTGAAAAAATAAATGTGTTTCTTGAAAATGCAATTTCAAAAAACAGAAAGTGAATTCTTAATAGTTTAGGTGTCTTAAATTGACGTTTTTTTAAATGAAATTTCAATATTTGCTTTTATGTACCAAATATTTCATTAGTTGAAACCTGTTTTTGGTAAAAAATATTTACCTTAAAATTACGCTTTCTTAAAATTTTCACATTACAAATTTATAACTCTTAAAAGTACGGATTTTTCCTAAATTTTTAAACAGTTATTATTTTGTAATTCTTAAAATGGTTTTTAACGGTATTTTCAGCATTTGAAAACAATAATTGTGTTCATTGAAATGCAATTTAAAAGCAAAAAGTGAATTTATTAATAGTTTTAAGGTGTCTTAATTGATGTTTTTAATGAAATTTCCATTAATTTTGTTTTTAATATCCAAATATTTCATTATGTTGTGAAATACCTGTTTAAGATCAAGTTAATCTTCAATTTACGTTTTTCTTAATTTCTACAGTACAAATTAGAACTTTAAAAGTAAGATTTCTTAAATTCAACATTGAAATTCATTTGTACATCTTAAATTGAGTTTTAAAGTATTTTCAGCATGTGAAAATAAAAATAATACGTTTCATTGAAATTCAATTTCAAAAAGCGGAAAAGATTTATTAAAAAGCTCTTTAGTGTTTAAATTGCGTTTATGAAATTTCATAATTGTTTTTATATACAAGATTATTTATACCTGTTTTAATAAAAAAATTTAACTTCTAAAATTACGCTTTTTCTTAAATTTTCACATTACAAATTTAGAACTCTTAAAAGTACGATTTTTCCTAAATTTCAACATTTGAAATTATTTGGTAAATCTTAAAATTGAGTTTTTAACGGTATTTTCAGCATTTGAAAAAATAATGTGTTTCATTGAAATGCAATTTCAAAAGCAGCAAAAGTGAATTAATTAATTTAGGTGTCTTAAATTGACGTTTTTTAATGAAATTTCAATATTTGTTTTTATATACCAAATATTTCATTAGTTGTGAAAACCTGTTTTAATAAAAAATATTAACTTCTAAAATTACGCTTTTTCTTAAATTTTCACATTACAAATTTAGCTTAAAATCGAGTTTTTAACGGTATTTTCAGCATTTGAAAAAATGATGTTTTTCATTAAAATGCAATTTCAAAAAGCAGAAAAGCGAATTTCTTAATAGTTCATTGAAATGCAATTTCAAAAAGCAGAAAAGCGAATTTAATAATAGTTTTAGGTGTCTTAAATTGACGTTTTTTAATGAAATTTCAATATTTGTTTTTATATACCAAATATTTCATTAGTTGTAAACCTGTTTAATAAAAAAAATTTCTAAATTACCTTTTTCTAAGTTTTCAACATTACAATATTACTCTAAAATACGATTTTTCTAAATTTCAAACATTTAAAAATTATTTGGTAATCTTAAAATTGAGTTTTAAACGTTTTCAGCATTTGAAAATATTGATCATTGAAATGCCAATTCAAAAACAGAAACAATCATTACAGTTTTAGTCCTTAATAGACGATTGCTTAAGCTTTATAATATTTTTTATATACAATTTTCATTAGTGTTAAACCTGTTTTAATAAAAAAATTAACCTTCTAAAATTACGCTTTTTCTTAAATTCACATTACAAATTTAAGAACTCTTAAAAGTAATTTTCCTATTTCAACATTTGAAATTTTTGGTAAATCTAAAAATTGAGTTTTTAACGGTATTTCAGCATTTGAAAAAAAATGTGTTTCATTGCAATGCAATTCAAAAAGCGAAAAGAGAATTTATTAATTGTTTTAGGTGTCTTTAATTGACGTTTTTTAATGAAATTTCAATATTTGTTTTTATATACCAAATATTTCATTAGTTGTGAAAACCTGTTTTAATAAAAAAATTTAACTTCTAAAATTACGCTCTTTCTTAAATTTTCACATTACAAATTTAGAACTCTTAAAAGTACGATTTTTCCTAAATTTCAACATTTGAAATTATTTGTTAAATCTTAAAATTGAGTTTTTAACGGTATTTTCAGCATTTGAAAAAATAATGTGTTTCATTGAAATGCAATTTCAAAAAACAAGCGCAAAATGTGAATTCATTAATATTTATTGGTGTCCCTTAATTGACGTTTTTAAGAAATTTCAATATTCATTTTTTTATACAACCTTTCCAATATGCTGCGATCAGTCTCTGATACTTTCCTATAAGTGGTTTTAAATTTTTCAACATTAATTTACCTACCCCTCTAAAAGTACGATTATTCCTAAATTTCAACATTTGAAATTATTTGGTAAATCTTAAAATTGAGTTTTTAACGGTATTTTCAGCATTTGAAAAAATAATGTGTTTCATTGAAATGCAATTTCAAAAAGCAGAAAAGTGAATTTATTAATAGTTTTAGGTGTCTTAAATTGACGTTTTTTAATGAAATTTCAATATTTGTTTTTATATACCAAATATTTCATTAGTTGTGAAAACCTGTTTTAATAAAAAATTTTAACTTCTAAAATTATTTTGTTTTAATTTTTATATTATAAAATTACAGAATCTTAAAAGTAGATTTTTCCTAAATTTTCAACATTGAAATTATTTTTTTTAAATCTTTAACAGTTTCATATACTTGTCATTGCAATAAAATATGTGATAATTGAAATGCCATTTCAAGAAAGCAGAAAAGTGAATTTATTAATTGTTTTAGCGTGTCTTAAATTGATGCTTTTTAATGAAATTTCAATATTTGTTTTTATATACCAAATATTTCATTAGTTGTGAAAACCTGTTTGCATAAAAATAGTTGTCTTAAATTGACGTTTTTTAATGAAATTTTCAAATTACAAATTAGAAATCTTAAAAGTACGAATTTTTCTCAAAGTTTCAACATTTAAAATTTTTTTTGTAAATTTAAAATTGAGTTTTTAACGGTATTTTCAGCATTTGAAAAAAAAAATGTTTCATTGAAATGCAATTTCAAAAAGCTGAAAAGAGAATTTATTAATAGTTTT
>JABUQX010102459.1:20000-38435 GCA_015478945.1 Trachelipus rathkii
TATGAGGATGTTTACTTTTTCTGAAATTTCCTCCTCAGTCAGTTTGTTAAGCTTTTTGGTTCCAAAAATTAAAAGTTTTCTGCAACGTTCGTAAACTAAGAATCTATTTTTTGATCTGAATTAATTGGCAATTCCAGTGATGTAATTGAAATATATTTCTCAATTAAGCTTTCAAAAGGATTGCTCCCTATGTCTGTAAGTCCGATGCTATTTCTTCAAAATAACGCTTCACAGTTCGTCTGCGTTTCTCTTTTAGTTCACGTGAAATATTCCATGTAAGTGCCAATTGCTTTGCTTCAAGGAAGAATTCGGAGAAGTTTCTTTTCGAATGTTGTAATTCTTCATTGGCGTGACTCAGGAAAAAACATGCTTTATGAAGATCAACTGACTTATTTTGTACACTTTCAGAAGCTCTGCTAATGTTTTCAAAAATTTTGTTTTGTAGTGTGATCATTAGTAGAAACTGAAACGAGTCCAGATGTTTCCTAATGAAGAGGGCCTGTTCTACTTCCTGTTTATTGTGACTAGACAGTATAATATCCAGCACTGAATGATCTTTTTGAAATTATATCCTTAGGAAAGGGACCTAAAGGGCGGCATGGTTCACCGGCTAAAATTTTTTCTCTGGCTTCCTTAGAAAGAGGCATAGGAAAAAATCCAATGTCATTTTGGAATTTTTTTTTTTATACGAAATCTTTGCCACGGTGGAGTTTTCGATAACGCATCTATCAACGTCATTATTAACGTCGGTTTCACATTCTTTTGATCTATCCTTTTTACCTCTTGTGTACTTCTAATTTCCAATAATGGTTTCACAGAGCTCGATGTGAAGCAATATTTAAACCTCGGATGCAGGAATTTTTTGACAAATGAATCACATCTTTTGGAAGTTTTGTTACCTTTCGACTGTCCCTGCTTTTTTCCTTATTTTCTTTTTTGCGAACCCGCTCACAATAGCAATTTTAAACTTGTGACAAATCAGATATTTAATTATATATATATATATATATTATAATATATATATTATATATATCAATATTATATATATATAATATATTATATATATATATATATATTATATATATAGTAATATATATATTAAGTATCTATATATAGTATATATAATATAATTAAAAAAATAAATGAAGTCCTAAACTAATAACAAAACCACACCCACTTTCACAAGTAATTAATAACAATGAAGGCATTCAGAAACTACAAAACATATTTTAAAAAAATAAAGTGGATTCCCCCGCCTGATCGCCATCATTCTATAGTGTAAAGGATGGCCGCGCCAGATTGCCACCATTATATAGTGAAAAAGGTAGCCTATATACAACCCTGATGATTCGATCTGTCATCCATTTTTAGGGAAGATCGAGACCGAACACTGGGAAGAATTTTTCCGGTACTATTTGGTTCTGTCATATTCATATACGAGTATTCTGAAAAGATATCTTATTTTTTTTTTTAAAGAAATTGTTTAATATGCGATTGAATGATTTTTTTTTGGTGGAACAGCTGACTATTGTTTATTAACAAATGAGAAGAAATTAATTTTTCCGTTTGGTTTTACAGTTGAACTCCGTAAGGGGCCCCTTGAACTCCGGGGCCCTCCCCGCAGTGCGGGCCCGTTTATCGCCGCCGACTGTATAAATATATATAGTATATATATATATATACTTATTATCATTATAGAAAAAAATATTATATATATATATAGGCTTATATACTTAGGTATGATAGCTATATCTATATTATATTATTGTTGTATCTATTATATCTTATAATTAATATTTATATAAAAATATAGCGGCGGTTTCTTATAATATTAATTATTAACGTAAGGTTGCAGGACAAGGTCTCTGCCAGGCGGTCAGACAGTCAAGAATGCTGCATGTCTCTATGTACTGCTATACAGTCCCCTAATGAGTCTACGGACTTTTGCTAACTGTAAAACTTTAGACGATACCAGAACCCAAAAGATTTTGTGCTTTTAAATGTTCTATTAATTTTTTTCGAAGAATATAGGAGAGCGAACTTTATGTACGCACCTACTTCTAAGTGAGAGTAAATTTGGAACGTTTATCATTCCTGGTATTCGTCACTCTATCAAAAATTTCTTTTAAGAAATAGAAAATCTGAATTTATGGAGTTATTTGTCTTACGGATTTTCATGGAAACAAAGATGCAGATTAATCCATGTCCCCGGTGTGGCTTAGGTGTGGGGTGAATCACTAAGCTCATGTGTAATCCTCATCAATACTAAGTAGTAACATCTTGGCTACGAAGGCACCGTCAGTGGTAATCCCAGAAAAACCTGGCCTCTCATGAGGTTTGTTCAAGGCCATTTAGAAGAAAATTCAAGAACAATAGTGGTAATCGATAATATGTTTGATAGAGATTTACTACAAGTGACGCTTTCTTCTCCCGGCAAGCTTCCATTTAAAAGTTGCGGAACTGCTCGCCAAGAAAAATGAAACCTCATACTAGCTGGAAGAGGATATCATTATCCGGGCGTGCAACATTATCGTTGAAAACCATAACCAAAAATTTCAAAGGTTCCCTCTCTCACGCAATACCTTTCAGCCGTAGAATATCCTGAAATGTCCCTAAATTATAAATCGAACAAGTCAAAGATTTAAAATAAACACTCCCCAGTAAATTTTGCTTTACAAATATATGAAAGTATGGATATTACGTGCCAATGAAATTCAAGCTTCTGTGGAATCCTTGTAGATTTATGACTGGTAAATATATCGTGGCAGCAAGCTTTTGTTTTTCAAAGAGTTGGAAACAAATAGTACCGGCCGCCGATAATTTCCGTTTCCGTCTGCTTCCCTATCGTCAATAATCATGGTCTTCATTGGAAACGACTGTTTGTGAAATATTACTGATGGTGCACATCAATGCAGGAAAGCATAAGGATTATTTGCGCCAAGCTTTACACAGAAAATGCCATCATTAAAAATACTCACCCATGCTTTCTGCAGACAGAAAAGCCCACTAGTAGGAAAACATTGTGGTGAGTTTAGTTCGCTGAATTTATAGATCAGGTTGTGAAGATGATAAAGTAACATTAATCCGCGACGTTTCAAGTGAAACGATCTTTGAAAAATCTTGTGAATGGATGCACCATATATGCTTATTTATTATCTCGTGTAGAGTACTGAACCGCGTTCTTACCTCAATAGAAGACTAAAACGTCTTTTTTTTGAGTAAAGAGAAACATGAAATGCATTTCCTTAGGTTGCCCTGCAAATTGATGATTGGTGTTTTAATCAGCTGTCATATCTGTTCAAGATATAATTTAGTAAACTTCTAAATGTTATTTAATAATTCATATACAGGACTACCAAGAAACCAACAATTTCTTCAACTATAAATTGAATTATGAATAGGTGTTTTCATGAGAAGGTAGCTTCTTGGAATCTTGCAATTGAGAGAACAGTGATTTTAAAAATTTTCGAAATGTAATGGCGAGGAAAAGCTAAAAGACCTCATTTCTTGATCATCAATCAAAAATTGCAAGCATCAGTAAGAATAAGTAACTTTTCCTTTCTCTTTCGTTAAGAAGTCCTGAGTGATTGTTTTTCCTCATTTCACGAAGGCAGATATTCGCTGAAGAACTAGATTTCACAGCTACTGAAAGAGACGAATTTAATGATCTCTGCGCTGGTTCTTTACTGAAAATTAATCTTGAGAAGACTGACTTATCAGCGGCTGATTTTTGGCTTAGCATACAAAAAGAGTATCCTAACCTAGTAGAAAAAGCCACAAGTTTCCTTTTGCCATTTTCAACATCATACTTTTGTGAACAAGCTTTCTCTGCAATGGTCACAATAAAATGCAAAACAGGAAATAGATTGTTGAATCTTCAGGAAAATATGCCTGTTGCGTTATCAAACATCAGACTTAACATACAATATTTGTGCTCCAAGCATCAAGCACAAATTTCCTATTAATCGATTCTAAACCGCAAACTCCAGCTTTCAAACTTTAACAGGTATGTTTTATAGATATTTAAAATTTAAAATCTATTTATCATTATTATTATTATTATTATTATTATTATTATTATTATTATTATTATTATTATTATTATTATTATTATTATTATTATTATTATTATTATTATTATTATTATTATTATTATTATTATTATTATTATTATTATTATTATTATTATTATAATTATAATTATAATTATAAATATAAATCATAATTAGAATTAATTATTATATTATTAATTAATTAATTATTATTATTATATTATTATAATTATAATTTATAATTATAATATAATTATAATTAATAATTATAAATTATAATTAATTAGTAATTATAATTATCAATTATAATTAATAAATTATATTAAATTATTAATCTAAATATTGAATTAAGAATTATTATCATCAATCATCATCATCATTACATATAAATTATAATATAAATTATAATATAAATTATAATTAATAATTATATATTATAATTATAAATATAAATATAAATATAATTAAAATATAAATATAATTATAATTAGAATTATTAGAATTATTAGAATTATTAGAATTATTAGAATTATTAGAATTATTAGAATTATTAGAATTATTAGAATTATTAGAATTATTAATAATAATTATCAATAATTATAATATTATAATTAATTATAATTTTATAAAAATCATCAGGTTTTGATGCTTAGAAGAAATAATTATAAAATTATTATAAATTATAATTAAAAAAAATAATAATTACTATAATTATTACTATTATTATAATAATTATTATTATAAGTTTTATTATTCATCATTGGTTGTTAAAGACTCTTATGATTAATTAATCTATAAAGGGGACTCGGCATATAAAATTACTTCACAAATTTGTCTAAAAAGCTCCCAAAAAAAGACAAAAACAGAAAATCCTCTCATCTAAGCTTCTCCAGTAGAAAAATCATATCCACTCCTCAGAAAGGGTGTCCATAAGTCCGAAACACCTAAAGTAGGGGGCTAACAGCCATCCTGGAGGTTCAAAATGTAAGAGTGTCCCGGACTTTCTCTCTCAGAGTCGTTCGGTCGGAAATGCCTTCTTCCTTGAAGGCAAGAAAGGAAAACCATTCCGTGTCGAGATCAATTTCTTTCCGGCCCTTAAGAGCTTTGTTGAAGACTTTGTTATCTTGGTTTTGCAAATTTCGCCTCGAACGATCGATGGCTCTTCGGCAGAAATGAAATTTCTATTTGTGGGAATGGTCTCTACTTATAAATATTTTGTTAAAATTCCCATTCAAATATAATCAATCGATGTTATAGGGCCAAAAAAAAAATGTAAAATTCAACATACAAAGTGACTTCACAAATATGTCAAAAAAGCTCCAAAAAAAGAAGCACACAGAAAATTTCTCATCTAAGCCTTCTCTCAGTAAAGAAATAATCAATATCCTCCTCAAGAAAGGGTGTCCATAGTCTCCGAACAGCTTAAAAGTAGGGGCTTTAACAGCCATCCTGGAGTTCAAATGGGTCAGAGTGTCGGACTTTCCTCTCAGAGTCCCTTCGTGGATTCTCTTTCCTTTGAAGGCTAAGAAGAAAACATTCCTGTGTCGAGATCATCTTCCTTCAGGGCTAGAGAGCTTGTTGAAGACTTTGTATATTGTTTGCAAATATTTTCCGCCTCCGAGATGGTCGAGGCAATCTTCAGGCAGAACATGAAATTTATTTGTGGAATGGCTATTATAAATATTTTGTTAATAATTCCACAATATAATAAATCGATGTTTATAGCCAAAAAAAAATGTAAAATTCCACATATAAAGTGACTTCACAAATAATGTCCAAAAAAAAAGCCTCCAAAAAAAGAACACACAACAGAAAATCTCTCCAATCTAAGCTTTTCTTCCTCATAAGAAAAATCATATCCACCTCAAGAAAGGGTGTCCATAAGTCTGAAAAACTCTAAGAGTAGGGGGCTTACAGACCATCCTGGAGGTTCAAATGGTAAGAGTGTCGGACTTATCCTCTCAGAGTCGCTTCGTCGGATTCTTTCCTTTGAAGGTTAAGAAGAAAACCATTCCTGTCCAGGAGATCATTTCTTCAGGGCTTAAGAGCGGTTGTTGATAGACTTAGTTATATTGGTTGCAATATTTCGCCATTCCGAAACTCGAGGCAATGCTTCAGGCAAGAAATGAAATTTTATTTTGTGGGAATGGCTATCTATAAATATTTTGTTAATAAATTCTCACAATATAATAAATCGATGTTATAGCCAAAAAAATAATGTAAAATTCAACATATAAAGTGACTTCACAAATATGTCAAAAAAGCTCCAAAAAAAGACACAACAGAAAATCTCTCATCTAAGCTTCTCCAGTAGAAAATCATATCCACTCCTCAGAGAAAGGGTGTCCATAAGTCCAAACAGCTCTAAAGTAGGGGGCTTACAGCCATCCTGGAGTTCAAATGTCAAGAAGTGTCGGACTTCCTGCTCAGAGTCCGCTTCGATTCGGATTCTCTTTTCCTTTGAAAGGCTAAGAAGAACCATTCCTGTCGAGCAAATCATTCTCTTTCCGGGCTTAAGAGCTTTGTTGAGACTTGTATATTTTGTTGCAATATTTCGCCTCCGGACTCGAGGCAATCTTTCAGGCAAGAAATGAAATGTACCTCTATTAATGGTAAATATAAATATTGTTAATAATTCCACAATATAATAAATCGATGTTATAGCCAAAAAAAAATTTAAAAATTCAACATATAAAGTGACTCATCACAAATCGTCAAAAAAGCTTGCCAAAAAAAGACACAAACAGAAAATCTTCTCATCTAAGCTTCTCTCAGTAGAATAAAAATCATATCCACATCCTCAGAAAGGGTTCCATAAGGCGAAAACAGCCTCTAAAGTACGGGGGCTTTAAAGCCATCCTGGAGGTTCAAATGGTTAAGAGTGTCGGACTTTCCTCTCAGAGTCGCTTCGTCGGATTCTCTTTCCTTTTGAAGGCTAAAAGAAAATCAGATGTGTTCATGGATTTCTTCAGGGCTTAAGAGCTTTGTTGAAGACTTGATATTGTTGCAATATTTTTCGTCTCCGAACTCGAGGCATCTTCCAGGCTAGAATGAATTTGAATGCTACACAAGGCTATTATTATATTTTGTTAAATAATTCCCATATAATAAAATCGATGTTAGCCTAAAAAAAATGTAAATTCACAATACTAAAGTTGAACTTCACATTATGTCAAAAAAAGCTCCAAAAAAAAGACACAAACAGAAAATCTCTCATCTAAGCTTCTCCAGTAGAAAAATCATATCCACTCCTCAGAAAGGGTGTCCATAAGTCCGAACAGCTCTAAAGTAGGGGGCTTACAGCCATCCTGGAGGTTCAAAAGGTAAGAGTGTCGGACTTTCCTCTCAGAGTCGCTTCGTCGGATTCTCTTTCCTTTGAAGGCTAAGAAGAAAACCATTCCTGTCGAGATCATTTCTTCCAAGGGCTTTTTAAGAGCGTTTTTGTTGAAGACTTGTATATTGTAGCAATATTTCGCCTCCGAACTCGAGCCATCTTCAGGCAGTAATGAAATTTATTTGTGGAATGGCTATTATAATATTCCTGTGTTAATATATTCCACAATATAATTAAATCGATTGTTATATGCCAAAAAAAATGAAAAATTTCACCATATAAAAGTGACTTTCACAAGTATTCAAAAAGCTCCCAAAAAAAATGACACAACAGTCAAATCTCTTTCATCTAAGCTTCTCCAGTAGAAAAATCATATCCCCTCCTCAGAAAGGGTGTCCATAAGTCGAACAGCTCTAAAGTGGGGCTTAAACAGCCATGCCTGGAGGTTTTTCAAATAATGTATAGAATGTGGTCGGACTTTGCCCTCTCAGAGTCCCGCTTCTGTCGATTCTCTTTCGCTTTAAGGCTAAAGAAGAAACCATTCCTGTCGAGAAATAATTTTCCTTCAGGGTTTAAGAAGCTTTGTTGAAAGACTTGTATATTGTGCGAGTATCTTTCGCCCTCCGAACTCGAGGCATAATTGCAGGCAGAAATTGAAATTTATTTGTGGGATATGGCTTATTAATACAATATTTTTGTTAATCAAACAAAAATATAAAAAATCGATGTTATAGCCAAAAAAAATGTAAAATTCAACATATAAAGTGACTTCACAAAATATGTCAAAAAGCTCCAAAAAGACACAACAGAAAATCTCTCATTCTAAGCTTCTCCAGTAGAAAAATCATATCCAATCCACCGCTCCTCAGAAAGGGTGTGCCATAATTCCGAAAGCTTAAAGTAGGGGGCTACAGCCATCCTGGAGGTGTTCAAATATGCATTCCACAAATAATTTTCATTTCTGCCTGAAGATGCCTCGAGTTCGGAGGCCGAAAAATATTGCAGACAATTATACAAGTTTCAAAACAAAGCTCTTAAGCCTGAAGAAATGAATACTCGACAGGAATGGTTTTTTCTTCTTAGCCTTTCAAAGGAAAGAGAATCCGACGAAGCGACTTTGAGAGGAAAGTCCGACACTCTTACCATTTGAACCTCCAGGATGGCTGTAAGCCCCTACTTTAAGAGCTGTCCGGACTGATGACACCCCTTTTTTCTGAGGAGTGGAATATGAAATTTTTTCGGACTGGAGAAAGCTTAGATGAAGATCTTTCTGTTGTTGTTCCTTTTTGGAGCTTTTTGACTAGATCTTTTATGGAATTCTTTTAGGAGTTGCTTTATGAATTCTTTTCGGCTATAACATCGCTTTATTATATTTGTGGAATTATTTAACAAAATATTATAATAGCCATTCCACAATAAATTTCATTTCTGCCTGAAGATGCCTCGAGTTTGGAGGCGAAATAGTATCTCAATATACAAGTGTCTTCAACAAAGCTCTTAAGCCCTGAAGAAATGATCTCGACAGGAATGGTTTTCTTCTTAGCCTTCAAAGGAAAGAGAATCCGACGAAGCGACTCTGAGAGGAAAGTCCGACGACACTCGTACCAATTTGAACCTCCAAGGGATGCTGTAAGGCTCCCCTACTTTAGAGCTGTTCGGACTTATGGACACCCTTTCTGAGGAGTGGATATGATTTTTCTACTGGAGAAGCTTAGATGAGAGATTTTCTGTTGTGTCTTTTTTTTTGGAGCTTTTTTGACATATTTGTGAAGTCACTTTATATGTTGAATTTTTTGGATTCTTTTTGGAGTTTTTAACTTCGATTTATTATATTGTGGAATTATTAACAAAATATTTATAATAGCCATTCCCACAAATAAATTTCATTTCTGCCTGAAGATGCCTCAAGTTCGGAGGCGAAATATTGCAACAATATACAAGTCTTCAACAAAGCTCTTAAGTCCTGAAGAAATGATCTCGACAGGAATGGTTTTCTTCTTAGCCTTCAAAGGAAAGAGAATCCGACGAAGCGACTCTGAGAGGAAAGTCCTGACCACTGCTTACCATTTCGAACCCTCCAGGTATGGCTGTACGGCCCCCCTACTTAGAGCTGGTCGGACTATGGACCACCCCTTTCTGAGGAGGGAATATGATTCTAACTGGAGACTAGCTTTTTTTAGATGAGAGATTTTCTGTTGTGTCCTTTTTTTGGAAGCTTTTTTGACATAACTTTTGTGAAGTCATTTATTTTGAAGATTTTTTACATTTTTTTTGGCTTATGACGATCGATTATTATCATTTGGAATTATAACAAAGATGTATATCCATGCCCATTTCCACATGTACGGCATCAGCTGTGCCTTAGATGTATCGAGTACCGTGGCGGAGATATTTGCACAAATAACAAGTCTTTTCACAAAGCTCTTAAGCCTGAAAGAAATGATCTCAGACAGGAATTTGTTTTCTTCTGTAGCCTGTCAATGAAGGTAGAATCCGGACGAAGGCCGCACTCTGAGCGAGGAAAGTCCGAAGCACTCTTACCATTTTGAACCGTCCAGGATGGCTGTATAGCCCCTTACTTTAGAGCTGTTCGGACTTATGGACACCCTTTTTGAGGAGTGGATATAATTTTTCTACTGGAGAAGCTTAGATGAGAGATTTTCTTGTTGTGTCTTTTTTGGCGCTTTGTTTTGACATTTGTGAAGTCTCACTTTTATATCATGTTGAAATTTATCATTTTTTTGGCTATAAACCATCGAATTTAATTATTATTGTTGGATTATTACATAAATATTTAATAATAAGCCAATCCACACTAATAAATTTCATTTCTGCCTAAAGATGCCTCGAGTTCGGAGGCGAAATATTGAAACAATATACAAGTCTTCAACAACGCCTACTTAGAGTCCTGAAGTAAAGATCTCGACAGGAAATGTTTTTCTTCATAGCCTTATCAAAGGAAATAGCACCGAGCGATAAGCGACTCTGAGGAAAGTCCGACACTCTTAACCATTTTGAAGCCTCCAGGAGGCTTGTAAGCCCCTACTTTAGAGTTTTTCGTACTTATGGACACCCTTTCTGAGAGGTGGACATGATTTTTCTACTGGAGAGCTAGATGAAGATTTTCTGTTGTGTCTTTTTTTTGGAGCTTTTTTGACATATTTGTGAAGTCACTTTATATGTTGAATTTTACATTTTTTTTGGCTATAACATCGATTTATTATTATTGGTGGAATTATTAAACAAAATATTTATAATAGCCATTCCCACAAATAAATTTCATTTCTGCCTGAGATGCCTCGAGTTCGGAGGCGAAATATTGCAACGAATATACAGTCCTTCAAAACAAGTCTCTTAAGCCCTGAAGAAAAGAATAATCCGACGGAATGGTTTTTTCTTACTTCAAAGGAACGAGAATCCCGACCGAAGCGACCTCTGAGAGGCAATAGTCGAACACTCTTTACATTTGAACCGTCAGATGGCTGTAAAGCCCCCTACGTTTAGAGCTGTTTTTTCGACTTGTTGCGACACGCTTTCTGAGGAGTGGAAAATGGATTTTCTACTGGAAGAAAGCTTAGATGAGAGATTTTCTGATTGTGTCTTTTTTTGGCAGCTTTTTTTGAACCATATTTGTGAAGTTCACTTTAATATGTTGAATTTTACTTTTTTTTGGCTATAACATCGATTATATATTTGTGGAAATTAATTAACAAAAATAATTTATAATAGCCATTCCCACTAAATAAATTTCATTTCCTGCCTGCAGTGCCTCGATTCGGAGCGAAAATATTGCACACGATCATAACAAGTTCTCAAACAAAGCCTTCTAGCCCTGAAGAAATGATCTCGACAGGAATGGTTTCTTCTTAGCCTTCCAAAGGAAAGAGAATCCGGACGAAGCGGACTTCCTGAATAGAAAGTCCGACACTCTTGACCATTTGAAACCTCCAGGATGGCCTGTACCCCTACTTTTAGAGCTGTTCGGACTTATGGACATCCCCTTTTCTGAGGAGTGGAATTATGATTTTTCTACTGGAAGAAGCTTTAGATGAGCAGATTTTCTGTTGTGGTCTTTTTTGAGCTTTTTTGACATATTTGTGAAGTCTCACTTTATATGTTGAATTTTTATCATTTTTTTTGCTATAACAATCGATTTATTATTATTGTGGGATATTATAACAAAAAAAATATTTATAATAGCCCATTCCACAAATAAAGTTTCATTTCTGCTGAGGATTGCTCGAGTTCGGAGCGAAAGATATTGCAAAACAATATACAAGTCTTCAACAAAGCTCTTAAGCCCTGAAGAAATGATCGACAGGAATGGTTTTCTTCTTAGCCTTTCAAAGGAAAGAGAATCCGACGAAGCGACTCTGAGAGGAAAGTCCGACGATCTTACCTTTGAACCTCCAGGATGGCTTGGTAAGCCCCTACTTTAGGAGCTGTTCGCACTTATGGACACCCTTTCTGAAGGAGTGGATAATGACTTTTTCCCTACTGGAGAAGCTTATGATGGAGATTTTTCTGTTGGAATTATTTTTGGAGCTTTTTATCTGCACCGAGATTAATTGAAACCCAAACCATTTCTGTAGTTTTGAATTTACATTTTGAGAATTTTAACCTTTTACATTGTGGAATTATAAACGAAACTGATATTTATAATTATTATGTATAATTTAATTATATACATTATTATTATAATTATATTGAAAATTACTTATTAATAATTTTCCTTATTAATTATTATTAATTATTATATTATTATTATTATTATTATTGATTTTTTTGATTATTATTATTATTCATTATTATATTATTAATAATATAATAATATGAAAGTATGGATTGCATTATTATTATTACCAACTATTATTATTTTTATTTATATTGGCAGAATGAAACATAGGTGTTAAAATTATTTATATCTATTATTTATTATTATTATTAATTATTAATGATAATTTTTAGTAGGAGTGCCTGAATTAATAATTAATAATTATAATTATGAATATAATTATAATTTATAGATATATATTATAAATATTATAATTATAATTATTATATTATTATTTATTATAATATTATAATTATTATAATTATTATAATTATTATAATTATTAGAAATTATTATTAATTATATTATTATTATTATTATTATTATTCATTATTATTATATTTCTTCATTCATATTATTATTATTCATTATTATATTATTATTAATTATTTATTATTATAATTATTATATTATTATTCATTATTATATTATTATTATTATTATCTATTTATCATTATTATTATTATTTAATTATTTTAATTTTAATTATTATTTATTAATTAATATTTATTATTTTAATTATTATATTAATTTATTATTAATTATTTATAATTATTATTTTTTATTATTTATTTATTATATATTATCTATTATTCATTATTTATTATTATTATTTAATTATTAAAAATTATTTATATTATTATTTAATTTTATTATTTATTATTAATTATTTTACTAGATTTAGTATAGGCTAATCTTCTTTATTTATTTGAATTTATTTATTATTTTTATTTATTTATTATTTATTTTCTTTATTATTTTATTGTTTTTTATTATTTTTATTGATTTATTTATTATTTATTTATTTTATTATCTTTATTTATATATCTTATTAATTTGTTTAGATTTTTTAATTATTATTTATTTATTTCATTATTTATTTATTTATTATTTATTTAGTTTATTATTTTATTTATTTTTTTATTTTATTTATAGCTTATTTATTTATTGGTTTATTTATTAATTATGTTTATCTTTATTTATTTATTTTATTTTATTATTTAATTTATTTATTATTTATTTATTTATTATTTATTAGTTTATTTATTTTATTAATAGTTTCATAGTTTATTATAATTTTTTATTAATTTTAATATTTTATTAAAAAATAATTATTTATTCTAATTTATTTGATTTTATTAATCTTAGTATTTATTTATTAATCATCTAGTGTGCCTTCAGAAAATATCCCATGAGGCCCTCAAATAGGGGTGCCCGTGAATTACATAAAGGTTTTGGGAATACACTGCTTTCTTTAGAATTCCCTTTTTCCTTAAATTTTCGACAATTACACAAATTTAGAAATCTTGAAGTAAGATAAACAAACGGATTTTCTTAAAATTTCGATCATTTGAAAATTAATTTGGTAAATCTTAAAATCTAGAATTTTTTTAAAGGTAATTTTTCAGCCTTTGAAAAAAGAATGTTAGTTCATTGAAATGCAATTTCAAGAAACAGAAAAGCGAATTTATTAATTGTTTAGGTGGCTTAAATTGACGTTTTTTATTGAAATTTCAATATTTGTTTTTATATACCAAATACTTCATTAGTTGTGAAAACTTAAATTGACGTTTTTTAATGAAATCAATTTAAACTTCTAACAATTAACGGCTTTTTCTTAAATTTTCCACATACAAATTTTAGAACTCTTCAAAAGTACGATTTTTCCTAAATTTCAATTTGAAATTATTTGGTAAATCTTAAAATTGAGTTTTTGTCGGTTTTTTTTCGGTATTTTCAGCATTTGAAAAAATAATGTGTTTTCCATTGAAAATGCAATTTCAAAAAAATGCTGAAAAGTGAATTTATTAATAGTTTAGGTGTCTTTAATATAGACGTTTTTTTAATGAAATTTTCAATATTTGTTTTATATACCAAATATTTTTCATTAGTTGTGAAAAAAGTCTGTTTTAATAAAAAAATTCTTAACTTCTAAAATTACGCACTCAACGCTTTTTCTTAAATTTTCACAATTTACAAAATTTAGAACTCCTTAAAAGTACGATTTTTCCTAAATTTTCAACCATTTGAAAATTATTTGGTAAATCTTAAAATTGAGTTTTTAACGGTATTTTCAGCATTTGAAAAAATAATGTGTTTCATTGAAATGCAATTTCAAAAAGCAGAAAAGTGAATTTATTAATAGTTTTAGGTGTCTTAAATTGACGTTTTTTAATGAAATTTCAATATTTGTTTTTATATACCAAATATTTCATTAGTTGTGAAAACCTGTTTTTGTAAAAAATTTTCTTAACTTTTAAAAATTTACGCTTTTTGCTTTTAATTTTTCAACATTACAAGTTTAGAAACTCTTAAAGAGATTTTTTACTAAATTTCAACATTTGAAAATTATTTTTAAAATTTAAATTGATTTTTAACGGTATTTTCAGAGCATTTGAAAAATAATGTGTTTCAATCTGAAATGCAATCTTCAAAGCAGAAAAGTGAATTTATTATAGGTTTTAGGTGTCTTAAAAATTGAGATGTTTTTTATGAAATTTCAATATTGGTTTTTATATACCAAATATTTTTCATTAGTTGTGAAACCCTTGTTTTTTAATAAAAAAAAATTAACTTCCACTAAATTAACGCTTTTTCTTAAAATTTTCACATTACAATTTAGAACTCCTTAAAAGTAAAACGATTTTCCTAAATTTCCACATTGAAATTATTTGGTAATCCTTAAAATTGAGTTTTAAAGGTATTTTCAGCATTAGAAAAATAATAAGTTTTTTCTAATTTCGAAACGCCAATTTCAAATAAGCTTGAAAAGAGAATTTTATTAGTAGTTTTAAGGATGTCTTAAATTGACGTTTTTTAATGAAATTCAAATATTTGTTTTTATAATGACCAAATATTGCATTCACGTTGTGAATACTGGTTTTTAAATAAATAAATTTAACCAATATAATTAAACGCTTTTTTGTTAAATTTTCACATACAATTTAAGAACTCTTAAAAGTACGCATTTTTCTAAATTTCTAAACATTTGAAATTAATTTGGTAAAGTCCGTTAAAAATTGAGTGGTTTTTAACGGTATTTTAGCATTTTGAAAAAATAATGTGTTTCATTGAAAGCAATTTCAAAAAAATCTGAAAAGTGAATTTATTAATCGTTTTAGGTGTCCGTAAATTTGATCACGTTTTTTAAATGAACTCAATATTTGTTTTTTATATTACCAAATATTTCATTAGTTGTGAAAAACCTGTTTTAATAAAAAACTTTAACTTCTAAATTTACGCTTTTGCTTAAATTGTTCACCATCTAACAAAAATTTAGAACTCTTAAAGTTACGATTTTTCCTAAATTTTCAACAATTAAAATTTTATTTTGTTAAATCTTTTAAAAAAAATGAGTTTTTAACGTATTTTCAAGCATTGTGCAAAAATAATGTGTTATTCATTGAAATGTCATTTGTCAATTAAAGCAAAAAAGTACAATTGTATTAATGTTTTAGGTGTCCTTAAATTGACGTTTTTTAATGAAATTTGCAATATTTGTTTTTTATATACAAAATATTTTATTATTTGTGAAACCTGTTTTAATAAAAAATTTTAACTTCTAATAATACACGACTTTTCTTAAATTTCAACATTGCCAAATTTAGAAAACTCTAAAGAGTAACTGATTTTTCCCTATTTTGTCGTAAATTTCACCATTTGAAATTATTTGAAAACATTCTTAAAGTTGGTTTTTTAACGGTATTTTTCAGCATTTGAAAAAATAAATGGTGTTTCATTGAAATGCTATTTTCAAAAAAGCAAGAAAGTGAATTTATTAATAGTTTTGTTTGGTGTTCTTAAAATTGACGTTTTTTTTTATTGAAATTTCAATATTTGTTTTTATTATTCATTAGTTGTGAAGTTGTGAAAAACCGTTGTTTTTAATAAACAAATTTTAACACTTCTAAAAATTTATCCGCTTTTTCTTAAATGTTCACATTACAAATTTAGAACTCTTAAAAGTTAGATTTTTCCTAAATTTCAAACATTTGCAAATTATTTTGGTAATCCTTAAAATTGAGTTTTTTACGGATTTTCAGCCTTTGAAAAAATATTGTGTTTCATTGAAATGCCAATTTTAAAAAACGCAGAAAAGCGGTTTTTTATTCTTAATAAGTTTGTAGGTGTCTTAATATTGGACGTTTTATAATGAAATTACAATATTTTGTTTTTTAATATACCAAATATTTCAATTAGTTGAATTTCAGAACGTGTTTAATAAAAAAAAATTTTTTTTTTTTTTATTTTCTATAATGACGATTGATCGTTAATTTTCACATTACATAATTAGAACTCTTAAAAAAGTACGATTTTCCCTAAATTTCAATATTTGAAATTATTTGGTTATTCCTAAAATTGAGTTTTTGAACGGTATTTTTCAAGCATTTGAAAAATAATATGTTTCAATTGAAATGCAATTTCCAAAAAGCAGAAAAGAGAATTTATTTAATTTGTTTTTTATACTCCTTAAATTGCCGTTTTTTTAATGAAATTTCAATATTTGTTTTTTATATACCAAATATTTCATTAGTTTGTGAAAACCTGTTTTGTATAAAAAAAAATTTAACTTCTAAAATACGCTTTTTTCTTAAAATTTTCACAGTTTACGCAATTTAAAGCAACTCTTAAAGTACGATTTTCCCTAAATTCAGACCTTTGAATTAATTTGGTAAATCTTAAAAATTGAGTTTTAACTGTATTTTCAGCATTGGAACAGATAGATTTACTTCATCTGATATTTCACTTTCAAAAAAGCAGAAAAAGAGAATTTATTATTGTTTTAGGTGTCCTTAAATTGACGTTTTTCAATGAAATTTCATTATAAATGTTTTTATATACCAAATATTTCATTAGGTTGTGAAAACCTGTTTTAAATAAAAAAATTACTCTAAATTCAACGCTATTTTTCTTAAATTCTTCACATTACAAATATTAGACTCCTAAAAGTACGATTTTTCCTAAATTTCAACATTTGAAATTATTTTGTAAATCTTAAAATTGAGTTTTTAACGGTATTTTTAGCATTTGAAAAAATAATATGTTTCATTGAAATGCAATTTCAAAAAAAGCAGAAAAGAATTTTTAAATTAGTTTTAGGTGTCCCTCAATTGAACGTTTTGTAATGACGAAATTTCAAATATTTGTTTTTATATACCAATATTTCATTAGTTGTGAAAACACTTGTTTTTAATAAAAAATTTTAAACTTCTAAAAATTAAACGGCTTTTCTTTAAATTTTCCCATTAACCCAAAATTGTAGAACTCTTAAATAGTTACGATTTTTCCCTAAATTTCAAACATTTGAAATTTTTTGGTAATTCTTAAAATTTGAGTTTTTAACGGTATTTTCAGCATTTTGGAAAAAAATATAAAAGAATCAACGCGTTGCAAATTTTAAAAACAGCAGAAAAAGCGAATTTATTAATATAGTTTTTAGGTGTCTTAAATTGGACGTTTTTTTTAATGAAATTTCAATATTTGTTTTATATACCAAATATTCATTAGTTGTGAAAACCTGTTTTTAATAAAAATTATAACTTCTAAATTACGCCTTTTCTTAAATTTTTCACATTACAAATTTAGAACCTTAAAAGTACATTTGTTCCTAAATTTCAACATTTGAAATATTTTGGTTATTCCTTAAAATTGAGTTTTTAAACGTATTTTCAGCATTTGAAAAAATAAATGTGTTTCATTGAAATGCAATTTCAAAAAGGCAGAAAGCGAATTTAATTAATTAGTTTTAAGGTGTCTTTAAAATTTGACGTTTTTTTGATAAATTTCAAGTATTTTTTTTTATATACGAAATATTTACAATTAAGTTGTTGAAACCTGTTTTAATAAAAATTATAACTTCTAAAATTCCGCTTTTTCTTAAATTTATCACATTACAAATTTAGAAATCTTAAAAGTACGCGATTTTTCCCTAAATTTCAACATTTGAAAATTATTTGGGTAAATCTTAAAATTGAGTTTTTTAAACGGGTAAATTCAGCATTTGAAAAAATAATGTGGTTTCATTGAAAATCTATTTCAAAAAAGCAAAACAGTGAATTTATTAATAGTTTTAGGTGGTCTTTAAATTGAAGTTTTTAATGAAAATTTCAATATTTGTTTAATATACCAAATATTTCATATTGTGAAAGGCCTTGTTTTATCAATAAAAAAAATTAACTTCTAAATTACGCTTTTTCTTAAATTTCACATTACAA
>JABUQX010102460.1:0-10000 GCA_015478945.1 Trachelipus rathkii
TTGCAAGACATGGAATCAGTCTCTGCCCAGCCAGGAGGAGGGAGGACGCTTCGTTCGGTTTTCAGGCCGGGTGCAACCGTTTCCGCATTTATCGTGAAACGCTTTCAACGTTCGTGCACCGCTTCAATCAGTATACCCAGGAACTGACGCTCATCTGGCTGTACGACTCCTTTGTTGCACAGGGGGTGCAAAAATACCTGCCCATGGAATCTATCCCGCTTAAGCTTATTGGAGATAGATTAGCAATTCAGCTGGAAGCGTTACCGACAACGCCTGCTTTTCGCACCCACTCTGTTTTGTGGAATTATCTTCCATCCTGTGTTCCTGAAAACGCGGGTGCAGTATCGCCTCAAGTAACCACCGGATCGCTTCCAGATCGCTAAAAGATGTCGGTTTGATTCCCGTTTCGCCAGGATCGTGGTTTCCGTTAACTATTTATGTTCATGCAGATCCGATTCGATACTTAAGCAATTTTGTTATGTACAGATTACTCCATTGTTATTATGTAGTATTATTATTATTATTATTAGTATTATTAGTATTATTAATTATTATTATTATTATTATTATTGAGAAAATAAGCTTAATGAAGTAACAAAACATAAGCTGGGTAAAACACATACTATCAACTCACTTACGTATGTTCTCCATGTGACTTCAGAGGCTGATACTTATAGATGTAGAAAATAAACAATACTTCTTCCTTTAGGTACCAACACTGTACCTATTGTTTTACTTATTATATTTACAAGAATTCAATGAATTGACTTTATTTACAGGTAACCAATACCTAAGCCACCACACCCTGTAACTCACTTCAATACCTAATACTACACTCCAGACTTACGGTGCGCACCTTGACCTGAATTTACAAGTTGGTATATTAGTATAATTACAGAGGGAGGAGACTACATTTACATTTACCTTTACTTTACACCTGTAACCAATGACACAAATTTGCACAAGAGTTCAGTTCATTTTATGTGATTCGACTTTACTGTAACAAAAAATAAAATAAATGAAAATGACTTTAAGTGAATAAAAAAATTAACAAGCAATGAACACACGCTTGTTCACCATCAGATAACATAGTCATCTGGTCACAAAATAAACACTCTTGCTTAGCAACTGTAGACATTCCCCTGTAGATGAAGATTGGCTGATCCAGAAGATCAGCCAATCTTCATCTGCGCACTACCATTCCAAGGAAAGGACAAAACACCAGACATCATCTCCTTCCATCTTCTTCACACAGCACACCACACCTAAGATAAAAACAATCAATCTTATACGTCCTCCCCAAAATCTTGCTCGCATAATATTTATAATGCACATAAATAATGAAATAACCTAACACACGATTCAGTTAACCTAATGATATTAATAATCCGGAGAATAATATAAATAAATTACTAACATACCCCAAATTAGTTAATCCCTCTTCTCCTTAAATTCTTTCCTAAGCCAATCTTTCCAAGCTCTTTCCTCCTTTATTTCCTCTTTAACTTTCTCCAATTTGATACCTCATCACACCCTTCATTTACCTTTACCACCTTTACATAATCCCTCACCTTACTATTCTTCACATTCTTCACCTTCGACACATCGTCATCACTCTTACACTCTCTTATTGGAACCTAGCTTTTTTCTACCACCCTCTTCCATACTTTTATTCAGCAATTTTGACCTTTGACCTTTTTTACTGTCTTCCACTCTTACTGACAACGAATAACAAACCTATCATCCTTTTATCTATCATTTTCTTCCAGTTCCATTCCATTCCATCCGTGTTCATATCACTACCACCACTATACCTACTCATACCTCTTCCATATCCTCCTCTTGTCCACCAGGATTGTCCATTTCCTTCCTTCCACTCTCCTTATTCCTGTCGTAGAACATTCCTCCACAAATATTTATCCATCCATTTTCTTCCTTCCCTATTTCCTCCTTATTCCTTTCCATCCACTATCATCTTCTCTATCCACTCCTCCATTCCTCCACCTTCCCAAATGTCCACCACTCCATTCCCCATCCAACCCCTATCACCTCTTTCTTCTATCCTCCTCTTTCACCCACTATTCAGTCCGTCCCCTAATCCACCTCACCATTCCTTGTGTGTTCCATAAGTCCCTCTTTGGGCCATGTCATTGGGCTCCATCCCATTCTTCATTCTCCACCCTTTCTGTGTCCCTTCATTCCCTTCCTTCTTTCCACCCCTTCATTTATTCTCCTTTCTTCCATATATTTCTCCATTCATCCTTCTTCCCTTCTTCCATTTGTCTTTGTCCATCCTCCACATCTACTCCTTCCAATGGTCCCATTTCATATCCTCCATCCACCTTCCAACAAATCTTACACTTTCTCTCGATCCACCTCCATATCTATTCATATTCCATTGATTCTACGTTCTTTCTTTTAAATAGAGTGCTCACACAACTTAATCATGCCCTGTCCTTCTCTTTCATATCTTTCCATCCATTCCCTTCCCAATCCATCCACACTCCATTCCTCCATTCTTCCCTTCCATTCCTCCCTCATTCCATTTCTTTCCACCTCTTATCCATCCACCACCACTCCTCCACCCCCTTTTCTCTTTACAACCACAGAACAAAAGCCTCCCTGCTTTCTTCCTTCCAACTCACTCACCTTCACCCCCAGAACCGTTCAGACTACAGCTCACTACCACTGAGAATAACTTAATGGTAACCAAACACCAAAACAAAATTAAAACACACTCTATCAAGCTCCTCATATATGTTCTCTCCATGTGACTTCAGGAAGCTGATACTTATAGATGTAGAAAATAAACAATACTTCTTCCTTTAGGTACCAACACTGTACCTATTGTTTTACTTATTATATTTACAAGAATTCAATGAATTGACTTTATTTACAGGTAACCAATACCTAAGCCACCACACCCTGTAACTCACTTCAATACCTAATACTACACTCCAGACTTACGGTGCGCACCTTGACCTGAATTTACAAGTTGGTATATTAGTATAATTACAGAGGGAGGAGACTACATTTACATCATTTACCTTTACTTTACACCTGTAACCAATGACACAAATTTGCACAACAGTTCAGTTCATTTTATGTGATTCGACTTTACTGTAACAAAAAATAAAATATATGAAAATGACTTTAAGTGAATAAAAAAATTAACAAGCAATGAACACACGCTTGTTCACCTCCAGGTGAGATAGTCATCTGGTCACAAAAAAACACTCCTGCTTAGCAACTGTAGACATTCCCCTGTACTTCTGGATCAGCCAATCTTCATCTGCGCACTACCATTCCAAGGAAAGGACAAAACACCAGACATCATCTCCTTCCATCTTCTTCACACAGCACACCACACCTAAGATAAAAACATAAAAACAATCAATTATTATTATTTTTTAACTAAAATTCATTAAAATATTAAAGTAATTAAGATGTGGAAAAATACCATTTTTTATTATAACTGGTGGAGTAGAGTATTACAAGCGTAAACAAATCACAAAAATGTTCCTAAACAAATACCTTTTGTCAATATTGATACTATAATGTCATTCCTTTTCATTTCTAAAATAAATAAAAAAAAATATCCTTTTAATAAATTTAAAGGTCGTAAATCAGATTTTATAATTTTGAAATTTTGAAGATGGTCTTTCTATACTCGCTTTTACGATAGTAGAGAAACCAGTAAAGCCAGATTAATAGCACTATTTTTGGAAAATTATTTATGGCTTCAATTACTCTGAACTGTCTAATTATTCTATATCTTGATTTATTGTAAAAAAAATTTGAATTTGAATTGTTTTACTTTACTCGATGGTCTTTCTTTTTGCGTATAAAGCATCGAGTATATTGTCCTCAGTCGCAACACGTGGTGGTTCAATTCTTTACCTTCCCGCTATATGTTCTTTGTTTAAGATCTAAATAAAATTGTGATCATGCAATATTTAACATCTACAAATTATTAAAAACGAGGGATATGACAGGCTGGATACCTGATTACGTCGCGATGACTCGTCGCTTTAAAACTATTCTTAGACGAATTTTTTTTTTTAGGTTGGGGGATATCTCAGTGGTAAAAACATCAGGTATATTGTCCTCATTTCCCAACACGCGGTGGTTCAATCACAGAGAAGTAATTCTTTACCTTCCACTATATGTTCTTTGTTTAAGATCTAAATAATAAAATTGCTGCGATTATATATATATATATATATATATATATATATATATATATATATATATATATATATATATATATATATATATATATATTTTATATATTTGTGTTTATGTATATATATATATATATATATATATACTCTATACTCTCCATCATATTGTCGACTTTTAGAATGAAGTTGTGGAAAGTTTGGGAAATGAAAGAAGCTTCAATATTTTCAGAGTTTTATTCTTATAAGATAACACACAGACCCCTGTTCCTAAAAGAAAAACAATAATATTAGTAACAAGGCAAATAACGATTAAACATCTCTATATGTCTGCACATGTTACACAGGAAGAGGATCCTGCATAATATGAGCTTGCATATAGGAATGTTTACAACTGGCCAAAAAGAAAACATAAGTACTACTACAACTCTCCATGCTCACATATATTTTGCGGGAACCATCATCCCGCACAATATATATGTGCATAGGGAGCTGGTAAGCTACCAGAAGGGTAGATTATGTATATCTGACTCCATAACTATACATATACTATATCGAAGGTATATTGCGGAACTATTATCGTACATTTTTAGAAAATAATTACCTTTAAGGTTTGAGTACATTAGTTTACAAGCCATACCATCAAAAACCTAAACATAAGCTTTCATGTCTTGTAGACGACCTAAATCCAGGTATGTACTGCAGTGCAGGGTACAACTTTAAAATTAACTACTTTTAAGTATCGGGTATACAAGTTTAGAACGCTATTCTCTATGTCTCGTCCACCACACAGCGAAACATATATATATATATATATATATATATATATATATATATAATATATATATATATATATATATATATATATATATATATATATATATATATATATATATATATATATATATATATATATATATATATAAACAACTCTAATATATAATGGCCTTGGGAGAGAGAGAGTAGGCTGTGATTTTTTTTTGATTACAAAGGGTTTAAACCTTTATGAAATCGATGCGTGATTTGGACAATGTGCTCCTTATGCAGTCTATGCGGTAAATATGTAGTTTGTACCTGGTGCTATTCATACGATACACAACATGCGCTATCCTGAAAATGTAAATGTTGGTAAATTTCGTTCCACTCTCTCTAGCCTAGTCTCGACGTACAATAATTTTGGTCTATCGCTCTCCACTAATACCTCTCTCAGTTTTTCGTTGCCATCATAAATAGTATTCTCTCCTGCCCTAGGCTTGGCGGCCCAATAAAATATCGGCACGTATTGATTTCGCACTATTTCTCACTGAATAGTCTAATTTCTTAGTACTTTTTTTACGCAGTTTCCACTCACTTATAGTATTTTATTGCTATCTTTACTACATAAATGTTTTTTTTTTTTTTTTCTGTTAATTAAATCTTTGAGAAGAAATGTCAGGTGTACATGATACATATTAGAAGCGGACTTCTATTAAATTGATGTGCAAGTCCTCTTTTAACAGTGGAGCGGATGCAAGCATAACGAAAGGAAGGGCATCGGAGTTCAATTTACCGGGTTAGAGCTGAGCAGAAGGGAAACTGCTAACTGACAGTGGAATCTTTCCTAGGATCCCATTGCCTCATGGATGGAAACTTGACGGTATGGATCTTCTCAGAACCAAGGAGGGATCATCAAATCTCTCCATAAGAATGATTCGAAAGGTCGTCCTTGATCCGTCGTGACAGAGAGAGGAACACCAAAAGAAACCCAGTGAGATAAGAAAGCTTTAGCAATGGATTCTGCGTTGGCGACAGCGTATAGCAAATTTGGCCTACATAGTCAGCAGTTACAATCAGTCCAGTAATCGTAAGGATGTGCTTCTTACCGCGAAGGGGAGAGGACCATTATGTCAATATGGGCAGCCAGCTTCGAAACTTGAGCACCAGGGAGTAGAAAGTGCCTAAAAGAGGAGCCTTGGTGTGATGAAGCACTTCAAGAGCATTGACAGGAAGACAAGAGCAAATATAATTTTAGATGTGGGTTATGTTATCAGAGCGAAAAACAACAGGCAGCAACCAGTTTGGGGCATAAGCCTGGGTAGAAAGGGAGTAAGTGAGAAACAACTAACGAAATGATGCAGGAACAGAAGTCTCACCACTATCCCAGGGGAGTTGGAGCCACTCAGCTGGAGGAAAAGTCTTGTGGAAGTGCAGGATCATCAGCAGCTTGGCACTTCGCCATGGCACATCATAGTCAATGGTCGGCAGGCTGAAATCACGTCGATTTCAATGCGGGAGAGCGTCAGCAGCAGTGAAGTTAATCCTTTGACTGTACCATCCAGTAGTTAACTGTGAGACGTACTCCAAGGAGACGAGCTTCTCTAGGAGAATGCCGCTCATGCCTAGAGATCATAGCGAAAGTAAGGGGCTTATGGTCGGTGAGAATGTAAGACTCACGACCTTCTGAGGTAACGAAAGTGTCGAACGTTGAAATACATAGCAGTAACTCTACCAAAAGCATATACCAGTTTCAGCTGGTTGCGCTTGGTGAGAAAAAGCGAGAGGAAGTCACGTCGTGTAAGAGCTGTTGAAGGACTCCACCGACCGCAAAATCCGAAGCGTCCACCTGAATTCTCGTCGGTTCAGTCCTGTGGGTGGTGAAGTGTTGCTGAAGCGGGGAAGCTTTGGAGAACTTCAAACGCGGACTTTGCTTCGTCAGTCCAGTCAACTTTCGTACTGCTGCCGCGTTTCTTTGGGCGTATGAGGGCGGTAAGAAGACGAAGAATATCTGCCCTGATTTCAGGAATCAGTATTAATAATTAAGCATCCAAAGAAACTGACGCAGTTCTTTCTGATTTTTTTGAGGAGGAGGAACATGCGAATGGCGTCAACACGCTCTGCCGAGAGGACAAATACCATCAGCGGAGACCGTGTGACCAAGAAAAGCGAGAGAAGACGCACCAAAAACACACTTTGCAGGGTTAATACGTATTCCACACTCGTCTAACCTTGTAAAAACAGCACTCAGATGTTGATCATGTTCGGTAGGAGAGGTTGAAGCAACAAGGGTCTAGATAAGAAAAGGCGAAGGGGAGACCTCTGAGAACGCTATTTATGAAGCGTTGGAATGACTGCGCAGCGTTCCTCAGCCCGAATGGCATCTTTGTATACTCAAAGAGACCAAACGGTATGATCACTGCAGTCTTCGGGACGTCTTCGTCAGCCACTATCTCTGGTGGTAAGCCCTCACCAAGTCGACTTTGCTGAAGATGGATTTGCCCGCCAAATGGGATGTAAAGGACTGAATACGAACTGTAGAAGCATTAAGGGCTCTATAATCCCCACATGGCCTCCAATCACCTGATGATTTTTGGACCAAATGAAGAAGCGAAGACCAAGAACTCTTCGAAGGGAGGATGATGCCAAGCTCGAGCATATGTTCGAACTCCGTTTTGGCGGCTTTGTACTTATCAGGTGGCAGACGGCGGGCTCTAGCGAAGGTGGGAGGGCCTGTGGTTTCAATATGATGTACCACAGAATGTTTGACTGGCAAAGATGAAGAATATGGACTCGACAGAGACGGAAAATCGTCCTGTATAATGGTGAGAAAAGAGGAGTCAACAGAAGGAGAAGCAGCGGTAGAGATACCCTTGAGAACTGCAGATACTACCGTACCTGGCGAAGACCTAGACGTAGAACCGTCAACTAACCTTCTGCTCTTTAAATCGACCATCAGGCCAAAATGGGACAGAAAATCTGCTCCTAGGATTGGCTGGTGTACATCAGCCACTAAAAACACCCAGGGAAATCGACGGCGGAGAGAGAGATCAATGTTGCACAAACGTTCGCCATAAACAGGAATTGGAGTACCATTTGCAACGTACAGAGCTCGGTCCGGAAGAGGGATGGCGGACCTTTGGGACGTGTCCCATGGCAGACAAGAGAAGCAAGCACCTGTGTCGATGAGAAAGAACTAGTTTGTGGACCTGTCGAACAGTTGCAGGATGTCTTGATGCGAAGAAAGCGAAGAAGTAGAACAAGCAAGGGAAAGGCCAGCTGTATTCCCTGCCTCTAAGGACTGCTGGCTGGTTGGATTCCCGGAACAAGGGGCATTGCATTTCTTAGCGTTGAGGCCGAACCTATGGTGGTAATAGCAATATCCATGTGGATATTGTTGAGGGCCTGGAGTTGGGGTGCGGTCTGAGAAACGACGGCCAGAGTTTGCCCGGTTACGAGGGCGGGAATCCCTCTGTGAACGCAGCATGGAAGAGATAGAGAGCAGCTCAGCCTTTATCTCGGTCATGTTTTGTTCTACCGTAGAGAGACGAGCCTCTACTGCGGAGAGACGGGAAGAAGAGAGTTCCGTAGCAGCACCGTATATTGCAGGAGGATACGAAAGAGGATGAGGAAACGTCGGATAAGAAGGAGAAGTAGCGGCAGAAGGAGGATGAG
Source organism: Trachelipus rathkii (assembly GCA_015478945.1). Taxonomy (NCBI): domain Eukaryota; kingdom Metazoa; phylum Arthropoda; class Malacostraca; order Isopoda; family Trachelipodidae; genus Trachelipus; species Trachelipus rathkii. Next base: position 8,610 of record JABUQX010102460.1, read on the forward strand.
CTGGAAGAACAGGAGCAACAGAGGTGGGAGGAGTAGGTGTCGGAGGTGGGGGACATGCGGGGGGAACAGAGACTGCTGCAATAAGGGCACTAGCAGAGACTTGGTTGCGTTGATCTGCCTTCTCTGCGAGTTCCTGTAAGGTAAGAGCTGGGTCCATAGAAGCCAGGAAGTTCTGCATGTCCCTGGGCAACTTTTGTACGAATAGAGTGCGGACCATGCCCGACTCCTGCAGCATCGAGGGGGGTCCACCCAACAAAGACAACATCTGCACCAGGAGGTCGGAAGGTTTTTGATCTGCCAGCGCGGTGTGGCGGAGCAGTTCCTCATACCTAGCCTCTTGAGTTGGGGCCAGGCGCGAGATCAGAAGTTCTTTCAGAGAGGTGTAGGGGGTGAGGGAATTGGACAGGGTTGAAAGGGAGTCCCTAATGCGAAGAGAGACTCCTTCTGGAATCAAGGACAAGACGATACCAAACCTTGTCTTTTCGTCCGCCACCGCATATAAGATGGCCTCTGTCTGACTGAACCAGAGTTCTGGTTGTTGTTGAAGAAGGTAGGCCCAAGGCTGCAGTGAGAAGGTTGAGGGGTCCGGGAGGAGTGGCATGCAGTTCCCGTCATGCCTAAGACAGGGGAAGCAGAGAGCGAAAGACGTAGTAGTGGAGAGAGTTGAAGCTGGGCGAGAGAGAGTAGAGTTTGACGCTGGAGGTAAAATACAAGGTTGAGCTGAGCGCACAGTACATCGAGTTTAGCTGAGTAACAGGTAAACAAGGTTAGCTGAGTAATAAGGTAGAGGAAGAAAGTGGAAATAGACATTATTCCAGACAAGACACAAATCTTAACGCAGGTCGTTGCAGGAAGAACCAAGCACCACTGAGCAAAAGTGGCAAATACCGGTAAAATTCCGCCGGTATGTAATTAACCCCTCGTGAAGATCATAAATAATTAATATATAAATATAATATATTGAATAGATAGATATAAAAAAAAAACAAAATACTTACCATATAACTTAATAAAATAACAATAATAATGTATGAATAGATAAATATACATAACTATATTATACGAATAATAAATATGGAAAGTAATAAGGTTAGTGATAACTGCTTAAAGTTACCGTACGGTACTGCAGGAGTAAGGGTCTGACGTATCTTGGTTTGTGAACCGGGTTGGTTGCCACTGCAGGCAGAACTTTTCTCAGCTGGTAAAGAAAAGGGAAAAGACAAGCACAAGTTATGGGTAGATATACCCGTTACACATGAAACATACAAAATAATATTAAAAACTTGAGGAGAAATAATACTTTTTGTACGATAAAAGAAATAAAAATGTTGCCTGCAAGATACGTATATTCCGCGGTCGTAAGCACCAGATGAGATGAAGTTTCGTTGTAG